>JALIZH010014459.1:0-25668 GCA_030522465.1 Rhipicephalus appendiculatus
TGTCGTTCTTTTAGATTGGTGTCGCTGGTGTCGTTCCCCTCTCTTTGTCCGTGTGTTTGTTTGCGCTAAAAAAGTGATTAAGATAGATTTATGCGTATGCGTTGCAGCAACTTGCTGGTATGAACAGTAATTATCAACGCACGCGTTGATGACACATCCATGCACACACGCAGGCGCATCCTGCAAATATATCCATCATGCTGACTAGCAGTGAGTACACGCTTTCTTGCTTCTGTTCTCGCTCTCAGACGCGAGTAACACGCGAAGCGATGCGGGATATGTGTCCGCCCGCGCACGGGCGCGTCGAATGAAGGGTGGCCACTCGGCCCCCATTATTTCGCAGGCGCCCTCTGCCGAGAGCGGTCCGGAGGTGTTCTTCCCCGCTTGTTTGATGGTCGCCGCCGATTCTCCGGCAGCGCTGCGTAGGCGAGGGTGGGCGCAACCTCCGGATGGCTGCGCGCGCGGCGTCCGTAGATGTGCGAGTGCGCGCGCAGCCGCCTTTCCGCCGGCATCGACATCGGCATTGCCCATCGGTACAGACACCGCTCGTTGTTTGTAGGAGGAGGGGTGTTGGGGCCCTCCGGTAACGCGTGCACATATTCTTCTCGGCAGGCTGCATGCATGCTTGCTGATGATTTTGATGCTTGCTCGTTCCATGTTTGTTTTCTCGCACCGTTGTTCTTTTCGATCTGTGTTGAGACGCACGCTCTCTAGCACGGGGGGACGTGAGTGCTGGGTGCGAAGCACTCGGCGTTGCTTTCGAATGGCTCGAGACGGGGATGCTATTCGTGGAGGGAGGTGGCGTCGACGGGCGAAGCGTAAACAAGCCGTAACGATCGGGGCGGTGGTGGTGCTGTTGGCGCTATGTACCCATGACTCGTATGTGCGTGATACTGTGAACGGAGTGGAAGTACGCGCTGCTTCTTTGAGCGTCGTGTGGGGAAGGTGCTGGTCAGAGGGCGTTGAACCTTGATGAGTTGTGATGCTTGCTTTCAACTACGAGTTTTTTGCCAGACCACTATGCGCACTGTAAAGTTGAAAGTTGGGCGAGTTGGTGATAGTTCATGTTTACGTGGGAACATGAACAGCGGTTGTCTTGTCTTTCTTCGTTCTTTTTGTGCCTAGTCTCAGTGCGCTGCTTCCCACATAAACATGCACTATGCGCACTGTTTGCGTATAATCGGTTTTTGCGCGTTGATCGATAAGTGGGCGATACAGTGGAGAGCATTGGAGGTCACTGAGGCATGACGCCTCGACAAAGGTAAGAGGGACGACGACGCAGTGATGGTGGTTGGAACGACGGATCAGTGGTCGTTCATTACTAGGTATCGATCCACTGACTGATTACGATAGCAAGGAAATTTTATTATGGCCGCGTCATCAAGAAAATAAAAACTATTCTGGCTTAACCTGTGGTAGGTGCCATGGTAAAGTGGGAAAAAGGTAACTCAGGTGTGTTCACTTTTGAAATCATAGGTGTCAACCTGTGGCTGTACAGGCCTGATATTATATGTTAAGGGGAACTTTATTGCCGCGACATCTGCCGCGTTCAAATAGCACGCCCGTAGGCGTGGATGTTGGACACTGTGCGCGCCGCATCATAGTATACAGCTCAGTGACCGCAGGCAACGGCCATCGTTGCAGCCGACCTGACCCGGATCACATGCCGCACATGCTCGAGGCAGCACCAATGAGAAAGAAGACAGCCTAACGGGACATCAGAGCTCGACTGACGGGCAGCTTTACAACCACAGCCACATTGAGCAGCGGTACAAGTTAGCCCTTAATAATTATTTTAAATGCGAAGCATTTCTTTGCGTACTGTAAGCACTTTTGCGTTTCTATCTATCTATCTATCTATCTATCTATCTATCTATCTATCTATCTATCTATCTATATCTATCTATCTATCTATCTATCTATCTATCTATCTATCTATCTATCTATCTATCTATCTATCTATCAGCCGCCTACGTCTGGGTGCTCTCATGATCGCCTTCTTAACTTGGGGTATACCAAAATTTGTATTGGAGGGTAATAGGTATTGACGAATATGCCTGGCTGGTCATGACATGAATAACGTGAAAATCCTGTCGTATACGTCGTCATACCCTTTCCTGCAGACACGTGTGGCACATACCAGTATACCACGGGCCGCGGTATGCGGGTATACGCAAAGGTGTTTGACAATTTATGTTTAATAAGAATAATATCTGGGGTTTAACGTCCCAAAACCACGATATGATTATGAGAGACGCCGTAGTGGAGGGCTCCGGAAATTTTGACCATCTGGTGTTCTTTAACGTGCACTGACATCGCACAGTACACGGGCCTCTACCATTTCGCCTCCATGACAATTTATGTTTACCCAGGAACGGTGAGCACAGGCATTAGTAATTTAAAAGCGAGAGCGTTATGAAAGACGGACGTCGGCAGCGTTGATCCCACAAATGCGAATAATAAAAGTAAGGGTCCCGAGGAATCGAACCCAAGCAATCTGCGTGGCAATCAGGTATTCTACCACAGATCCACGCCAGGTCTCGGAAATACTTTGGAAAAGACCCTATGCAGGCGTAATGTTGGTGAAACGTCAATTGTGGGGACAGTGCTGGATATCTAATTTCATAAAGCAGCATTACATATGCACTCCTATGAGGCAGGCGTCATGTCGGGTTAACGTGAATTGTATACTTAAGTGTCATTCACTGTAGTTGATCCACGAAGCACTATCTAGGGCTACCATCCTCGCAAGCACAGGTGCTACATATCAGATTACCGCTTCTGGTGTAGGTAATATCCATGTTTCTACAGTTGGCATCGTTACGCAACTGTAAACAACTGCTTATATGAAGCATATGCGACTGTTCAACATATGTCTGTGCGTACAACATTTGTACATATCTTTAACGTTATTTCGTTACGTTTCGCTCAATAAGTAAATTACAACCCAGTCACCTTGTCTCCGCATGCTTGCATAACGTATCGATTCCCATGGTGCTTGGGATCGGCCTTTTTTTTTATTAAGGTGAGAAAGCCTTAGATGCCTCATCAAAGCGGGAAATTTCACCGTCAGTGGCGACCAATCCCGCGGGGTCGGGGGACGAGCGGTGCGAAAAACTATCGCCACGTGATGACATCACCATGACGTCACAGATTTTAAAGTGACGTCATCATGACGTCACAGATTGTCGCATGACGTCAAGAGATGTAACGCCCCGTGACGCCGTTGTAGCGCCCTTCTTTGGGCGGCGAAGAAAACCGGAGAGCGTTGGACCTCAAGAGAAGAAAATGAAGACGGCGCTTGGAGTGGCACGTGAAGCCACGGCAAATGTTCCCTGCTCCCTTATTCATAGACTGATAAGAAAAAGACGATGGCTTTCGCCTTCGAGTCGTCATAGGTGAATGCACGAGGTACCCGGCCAGTTTTAGCTTGTCTTCCTCAACATCGCTAAAATTTGTTAGAGCATGAAAGAGTTAGGTATCTACAGCATACATGCATCTGGCAAGCTTACTGACGTAATGTGCGTATAACTATGACGCTCCTCCGCATCCTCGGCCCGCGTTGTCACGTAAACCGACGTGGCTTGCATACCACCGAGCGGATCTGGCTTGTTGTGAGGTGCGTTCGCATTTGGAGACGACGCCTTTAGGGCGAGCACATCACGAAACCATGTGTTGTACTTTCGACAACACCATTATGGAAGGCGTTGCTTCCTTCGCCCATAAATATGGCTCCTTCTGTGTATAGTTGTGATGTGCACTCGACAGTCGTTTGCCTTTTCCTTTAGATGCTAATCTTGGTAACCCTTTGCTACTATATAATCAGCGTTGCCTCGGGTGTCGCGTAACCTTATATATAAAGAAAATCGCTCGTTATATGCTTTTACCCCATGCCTGTTACGCAGGCTCTAATACTAGCCCATAGGGAGTGCTGCGGAACAATGAATATTTTGTTCTGGCTGCTTGAAGCTAACAAGTACACGCCCTAGTAGCTCAGGGACTATGATCTCGTGGTGCTAAGCACGGAGGCGCTGGTTTGATTTATAAAGTCATGAGTGATCAAAATAGTTGTGAATGAAGTCCCACAGTGTAGTTAGTCAACACCGTAGATTATCAACCGTTTCCGTACCTGGCGGACATTCGAAGGTGATTCAGTAAATATAGCCTACGAGAAAAACACTGAAAATCTCGGACATCACCACGTGTTTTTTTGTTGTTTTCTTTTTCGCAATACATAAGCCGATTTTCGCTCTAGATGTCTCGCCCAGCATAGTATTAAGTCATTACAAATTGTAATTTTTTTTCTTCTGAAAACAATTATCACGCTTTTCTAAATAGTTATGTACAGAGGCAGTGGCTTCTTCGTGAGATGAAAAAGCTCTTGCCATCAGAAAAGACATTGAGCTTTGCTGAAAGTCATACGAAACCTATAGATATTGTACCTGATTTGTAGATTTGAGCAGTTTTGTCAATATGCCGAAGTATTGCGGCAGCTTGTCTGGCGCAATGCTATATATTGAAAAACCTAATTTCAATAGTATGGAAAATTAGGTTTTTCGGTAAAGGTATATTGTTGAGGTACAGCGCTCGTCCCTTTTGCTTTAGTCCGCTTTCGTCGTTTTCGTGCTGCACCTAAACAAGTTGTCTGGTTCACCAAGCCCTTCTTGCGACAAGACAACGGCGTTTTTCTTGGCACCTAATTTTACATGGGCTTAAAAACTTCCACCATCAACCACCCACCCTTCCTCTTTTCCTTAAAAAATATTCTTCTTCCCTCACTGCGTGGCTGAAAGTCCCACATCTCGCACGCAAACATAAATTGCCAAATTGCCTCTGCATAACCGCTTGAGGAGCCAAACACACAGTCTACGCAACAAATTCACAAAGTGTACTTGAGCACAATTTTTGAATAATTGCATCTTGATAAAGGGGCCATGACACGGTCACCCAACAATTTGCGGTTTTCACCGAAAAACGGAAGTAGAGCGTCTATTGCTGCTGCACATATATGAAACAGTGGACTGTAAATGAATACTTCACTAGAAAATGGGCCCTAGAAGGCGCCGGCTACAAACCCCGCTCGTCATCGGTGATCGCCATTTTTCCATGGCGTGTGTGATGTGATGTACTGCGTGGAGCGGAGCCGTCATCTTCTACCGAAATTTCAGCCGCTGCAAATCGTTCAATTTCAATGCCAAACAGAAGAAAGCTTGAATTTTAGTTCGATTGCTCCCGCAGCTGACAACGTAACAAAACCGTTTGCCGGAATGCAGGCGCCCGGAAAGCAAGCAGCCTGTTGCGTCACTGCTCACGAGTGCGCCAGTGTTTCCCGACTCTCAGGCCGCTCGCGTGTTTATAAAATATTCAATCATAACTTCAGTGCTCGACCAAATACGCAAAATTTTCGCCAGTTTGTGAACGCGTGATGATTAACTCACATAACACAGATTGTGTTCGAAAATAGGGTGACGTGGTCCCTTTAACTGGTGGCACACTTGCTGCGCGCTATTTGGCTAGCCGAAATTAGCATTTGGCTGTGTGGCGTACTTTTTTTTTCTTTTATTTACTCGGGACCCGTCTTTCTGCCAACCGCTGTAGCGTGACAACACGAGTACGTGAAAAAAGAAAGAAACAACAAAGTGAACGGAGCTTCATATCAGCGATGTCCTTATTCAGGAGGCACGTAGCGAGTATAAGTACTCAGCGAAGACAGATCGAGCCTAAGTGAGCGCCAACCGGCGGCTACTTAATTGCTGGCCGGAAACACGCCTTAAATCTACGCGAGCTGCGTATCCCTTCAGGGACTCCGCTCATTTCCAACCATGCATCCGACCTGGATGACGGAAAGCCTGCCGTCTTAACGCGGTCGTCCGGCAGCGTTCGCTGCGCTGCTGGCACAACAATACGGCCTTTAGAAAACGAAACAAAACAAAGCTAGCTCGCGGGGTCTATGATGTAGACAGCGGAACGTGAGAAAGTGCGATGTTAAACACTCCTGTAGTGCGTGCGACTACCTGGGTGGTCTACATGACAACAGGCGCAAAGTTGCAGAGCCCGTCTCGTACACACCTCGCTAAGCAAATATTTATGTGCCAGGTTTTTCACTCCTCGATGCTCCATCTCGCCTAACAGCCCTGACGACGTGAACCTGGCACAGTTGCCTTGAAGAAAACAAGCCAGCCAGCCAGCAAGCAAGCAAGCAAGCAAGCAAACAAGAAAGAAAGAAAGAAAGAAAGAAAGAAATTAAGAAAGAAAGAAAGAAAGAAAGAAAGAAAGAAAGAAAGAAAGAAAGAAAGAAAGAAAGAAAGAAAGAAAGAAAGAAAGAAAGAAAGAAAGAAAGAAAGAAGGCAGCAGCGAAGGCAACAATGGCATCGTTCAGCTGATAGCACGACTGCGTGCATCGTGCTTGTTTAGACGAGCGCTTAGCAGACAAAACTTATGAATTATATAAGTAGTGAAGTTGGGACAGAGCAACACCGTCGACGAGTGATTAAGGTAATCGCGAGGACGTAAATCCTTCGCACCGCGGCTCTTTGACTCACTTGTCGCCTCGGCCATTGCGAAATCGCAGGAGCGATGACGATTATTGCAAGAAAACGAGCGCGGTGGTTAGCTCGTTAGCTTGTTCGGTCGGTCATTCATTCGTTTTTTTTGTTTGCTCGCTTGTTTGTCGACATGTTTCAGGAGTCTGTCAGTGGGTCCTTTATAATTTTCCTTTTACGTGGACATGCAGCGGCAGCACTGTGGTTAATTCAGTATGTAGCTGCTCGCGTCTTGTTTGGCAGTACTGTAACTGCGAAAGTGTATAGAAGGCGTGGTGATTCGGTTGGTTACTTTAAGGAGTACCGACACTAAATTTCGCAGGCGAGATAGCCTGTGATATCGATTCCCGTGAACATGTGTACATAATCTGCAAAATATCAACAGCGAATATGGCTTGGAAGGTATTATATGAATTTGGAAGTTTGCATGCGTGATCGAGCGCTATATACCGCACCTCGCTGCATTGAGAACCTCGAAAGTGACTCGATGATGACCCTTCTAAGTTCTTTACGTCATCCATGCTGCTGCCGATAAAACAAGTTAAGATGACGTCATAGTCGCCATTACTCTTCTGTCGCGTTTACACCAGCAGACTACTACTCGGCGGCTGCTCGCGAGTCGGTGGCAACGGCGCACGCGTTGTAAGTTTTGTGTTTAGCGACACTGCTTTCCCGTGCCCTCTTCGAAAGGACTTCTTGATGCGGATCGTGCGGAAGTGCGTCACAGTTCTGTGTGCGGACGTGTCCGAGTGTTGCAGACGCTAGGGGGTGACAGTTGCACCCGGCGGATTGTCGTTTTTGGAGCTCTCTCATGCCGAAACTGAGAGTGGATGGTAATTAGGATCCTGTAATTAATTATCGGTCGTACATTGCAGCAAATGATGTATCTTATGACTAACCCCCAGCAACACATTGCAGCAAGAAAAAGCCAGACCAGAATTTTCGTGCCAGTACCCCTTTAGTGGCGGCGCAGATAACACAAATGATAAGGCGGAAATAACTGACGTTACGAAAGGCAAACGGACCAACACCCTTTTGCAGCACGAAGTCACAAGGAAATCTGTACGGATTTCTCAGACAGAAAGCCTCTTAGTTGGCGAAAAGTTCGTCCTGGTCCCGGAAGCTAGTCCGCGGACCAGGACCCGGGGGTCTGGTCACCGCACCAGGACGAGTTTACACGTGCGCGTACTTCTATATACGCATAGCACGTGTATTTTGGGCAAAAAAAAAAAAATAATAATAGGAGGTATTTTCCTTTTTTTTCCTTTTTTTTTTTCAGAAAACACGTCTTTATGTCTAAGTAGGGTAAGGTGGGGCAAAATGAGACAAAAATTTGAAAATAGTGAATATTTATTTTTATTTCACTCTTTACCCTTAAACGACAATGCAGAAACTTTCCTTAGGGTACAAGGCATGTGCTACATAAATATGACCATGTTGCCACAGTTAAAAAGTTTATTTTAAAAAAGAAATAAAAAAATGCACCAGATGTCTCATTTTGCTCCAACCTGCGGGGCAAAACGAGACAGTGTGAAAAAAAATTTAACCCTTCAGTTTTTGCAGTAGAAGCACTTGAAATTAAACTCCGTGGGCCCTCACGCAGCCTTCATGACCCCAGTCCTTGCACTCCACGCATTGAATCCAGACAGAATCCGGTGCTGTTTTGCTCCAAAACTCCTTGCAGATCAAACACCACCAGTCTTTGTGCTATTGTTGTATTTTGTTGAAAGCTTGCACTTCATTGGATTATTCAACGATTGGACGCTAGATATAATCTGACGCATCTTCTTCGCCCCCTTTTGCCGTTTTGGTGCAGAACTGCACGGGCGTTTCGTGGCTTTCAGCTTCGTCAGCCGGGCTTCGTGAGGCGATGAATTTAAAACTGCGCTAGATTCGAATTTTCTAGCACAAATTTGGTATTGAAGGAAAACTCGATGGCGAGACATGTTTGTGAACGGCTTGACTTGGAGATTCTTCCAAATTTGCGTTCGCTTCTTGAGAGCATCCTTGGGAACGCGGAAAAATCTCGATGCAGCACGAATGGAGTGGGTGTCCTGAACAGCAGTCAGTGCTTTTTCACGTCTTTTTTCTCCCAGGAAGATTTATATGATATTCTCTTGTGCGTCCGAACCTTCCTAAACAATAAAATATGATATATAATGAGTTTAAGTAAATGGTTTACTTAATGAGACACTCTCTAAGGCAATTCAATGCCTTTTTGTCGCGTTTTGCCCCCCTCACATGCCCAAATTCAAAAAAAATTTCCGCTTTGGCCCCGCGCACCAAGTGAACTGAAATTTTGGTGGTATGTAGCGAGTAGTATATAGTAACAATATAAATACTTACGTTGTTGTACTGACGCCAGAGTAGCTTCATGCACGGATCCGAAAATTTGGCCGAGAAGAATTTCGCCCCTTTTTGACGGGTCACGAACACACTGACACCAGCCGCGTAATTTTTCCCAAGCGAACGCTATGAGCAATCATCAACTTTTACACATAAAAAGGTGGAGAACTACCAGTACCTCTCGCTGAAATATAGAAACAAAGAAAAGTGCTTTCTGTATTAGCTATAGAGGTCGGCAAAGCCAAAATGTCGCGTTTTGCCCCGTGTCTCATTTTGCCCCCGCCTTACCCTATGTGCACGGAGTTTCTTGGCCACTCGTTTATTCCTCACCTCTTTATTGTTCTTTATTTATTTTTTTTTGCCCAAAATACACGTGCTATGCGTATGTAGAAGTACGCGCACGTGGTCGTGTGATCACTGATCAGTATGTACCCTTCTTCTCTCTTTTTTTTATTTTTTTTATTTTTTATCTTTCACTCGGCTCGGCGATGATATAAAAGCGAATCGGAGCCTGGTAAATTTCGTCTTGATGAAGATCGGTCGCGGATCGAAACGTCACAAATAAACAATTCTTTAAAAGCGTATATATATATATATATATATATATATATATATATATATATATATATATATATATATATATATATATATATATATATATATATATATATATATATATATATATATATATATATATATATATATATATATATATATATATATATATATACATGAAGGTGTATGTGAGCATGTGTGTGTGTGTGTGCGTGTGTGACGTAGAAATACAAAGCGGCAGCGTTGGACGTACATTAGAGGTGTGCACGGGCTTCGGGTAGCCCGGCCCGGCCCGGCCCGCGGTTCGGGCGGGCCGACGTCTTCTCATCTCGGGCCCGGGCCGGACTCGGGCTACGTTGGTTTTTGTCGGGCGGGCCGTGCCAGATTCAAAGTCCGAATCGAGCCCGAGATATTGTTTAGAAGGACTGACAACTGGGCAAGTTGGTATGAATTCATACTTCTGAAACGGCGCTACAAGGGAAGACGCATGCACTCGAAAAACAGAGGACACGAAACACAAGCGCCGACTCTCAATAGAACTTTTATTCACATGCGCAGACCATAAATATATACCCACGCGTGGCTTCACACAGATAACAAACCCGTGCATAAACGATGAAAACCGGTGTGAACAAACAAAAAAAAATACAAAAAAAAATCTCTACCCATTCAAGTATAAGATTTCTGTGTTCTTCAAAGCTACAGATGGGAAGCTGATGCATGATTCTTTTAGATGTGAAGCATCTTATGGCGAAGCTTAATCCGGTGGTGGTGGTGGTGGTGGTGGTGGTGTGCCGCGTGCCCACCCTTACTGCGCATGCGCAGACAGTTAAAAAAAAATAAAAATAAAAAACCTCCTCTCCCCCCTCTCTCTCCTCTAGGCATCCCTCCCCGCGGCAACCACACCCACACTGCGCATGCGCCTCCCTTCCTCTCTCCCCTCTTACACTCCCCCCTCTCTCCATCCCTGCCCGCGGCGTCTAACTCCCCCTGCGCATGCGCGTCCCCCCCTCTCTCTCCTCTCCTACGCTCCCCCCCTCTCTCCTCTACGCATCCCTGCCCACGGCGTTCACACTCCCACTGCGCATGCGTGTCACCCCCCTCTCTCTCCTCTCCTACGCTCCTCCCTCTCTCGCCTCGCGACGCCGACGCAGGCAGCGTCTGCTAGCGAGTTTCTTGGTTGAAAAAACCGACTGCTCGCGCTGCACAACCGTTCACTGGCCATCCCGTATATATAGCAATGGATCTTGACCTCCAAGGTGGTGCCGGTGGGAGATTTCTCCTGTGCGTTGTTGAACAATAAAAATTCGCAGCGTGCGCGTTAACTAAAAGCGGAGTGCGGGTCTCTGTGTCCAGTCGGAGTCTTCTGTCTCTCATTGCCCATTAGCAGCGATTGGCATGTTCTAGTAAAAAAAACTGCTCCATCACTGCCTGATTTGCGCCTCCCCAGTTTTCTCTCCTGCGCAACGCTGCGATGAGCGCCAGCGTAAACGCCGCCGCCAGTGTAAGCGTTAGCGCCCGCTGCTTCACATCTACACATGGTTCCATTTAGCGGGAGATGGTGTAATTTTTTTTCCTTTTGTATGTGCCAAGCCTCGATAATCTCTCGAGTTGTCTGGTTATGATGCCGTGACATTACGCGAGTTTCACTGAAGTAGGGTTTACATCCACACTGCTGACAGTGCGCAGCCATATGCGATAGGCTATCGCTTCGTACACCAGAATCATGTTCTCTTATCCGAACATTTACACACCTTCCTGTCTGGCCTATGTATGCGGCGCCGCATGACAGGGGAATTCGGTAAACAACACCCGTGGCACACTCAATTGCGTGAGACCGGTGCTTCACACCGCAGCCTATACTCTTCCTTTGCTTTTTTCATTTCTGCTTTTTTGTTTACACGACGGCAAATTCCTCCTAATTTGTTGGGCACCGAAAAAACCACATCCACGCCGTACCTGCCAGCTACGTTCTTCAGTCCATGCGATAGCGCATGAATATATGGCACGACCGCGGAATTCTTTGCTTTTTCAACATGTACAGTCGACCACAAAAGTTTACGGACCACGCGAGCGCGCGGCCAAAAGCCTTTTCGCGACATTTCCGCTACGTCAGCGGCGATCGACAGCACCGCAGCGCCAAAGACGCATCCCTCCCTTAATCTATGGCCTGTCTGTTTTCTGACTGGGTACAAATCATTTTCACCTTTCGCTTTTTTAACGCGACGCGCTTTTTGGCATCTGCGTCTACGTGCTTCTGCTTCGAGGGCACTCTATGAGCATAACTGTTATCAGTCGCTATCTTTATCGCAAAATGATACCTAGCCAAAGGAACGCCGTTCGAGGCACGCCGTGAAAGCTTTGATCCTGCTATGAAAATAGAAATGTGACGGTCATAGGGCAGGTAAGCGCTTCGCGTGAAAACTGCAAACTGACTATGGGCTACGCGGCAGTACAAAATTGTAAGGCCAGTCAATAACAAGAAGACCCATTTCCGGCCTAGCGCTGTGGTCGACGGTAGATGGCGCACCGCTAGGTGGCGCGGACAGGCAGTTTGGCACGCGCTCGCGTGGTCCGCAAACTTTTGTGGTTGACTGTACTTCTTGACCTGCCCGGCCTGTTGCAGACTAGATCCCTCGGATCCACTTTTTCGCATGCCCTAGTCACCACATGATCAGGAAAACCCGCGCTTTTTATTCTGGCTACTTGTCGTGTCATGCTTTCTTTCATCCTATGAGGACACGTCTTGTTCACAGGCTGAGCGTAGACACGGCACTGGTATACCATCCTTCACTACTTTCGAATGCCCTGAAGAGTAACTTGGAATTTCTTTTTTCGCGCGTGGCCAAAATTCCCAGCAAATATGATCAGGGGTCACGTCAAGAGGATCACCAAGATCGCCGTTTCTGAGTGGTGGCGACAAACCCGCTTGTTCAAGGATTATCTACGTGTGGCGTGCGGTGAAACAGGGACTCGGCGGGGATGCCATAGGTATCGAGAGCGGTGCTTCATTGCTGACAGGACAGCCGACCAGCTCGGGAATGCCGTTCGCCCAGGACTACCGTCCAGGAAGAGGCAGCCAAGTCAAGACTAAGAAGTCCTGGTGCTTGGTGAGGAAGTTGTTCCGGAATCGATTTCAAATGTCCTCAGGAAAGGCCCTAAATTTACTTCTGAGCCTAAGCTTACGGGTGCTGAAAAGATCACTGTTGCCAGGTCGGTCGCGAAGCGGGTAGCAGATGATGTCAAGCCTCGTTTTATTGACGAATGTGTTGATGTGATTTCCAAATCCGAAAAAAGTTGCAGGAGAGGAGTCAACACAAAACCTGCTGTCGATTTTTTGGTTAATCGTGACCTTAGGGTGCTTGTTGCTGACAAGGAGGGTTCCTTGGTGGTCCTCCCAGAAAAGATGTACGCAGAAAAAGCTCTCGCGGCCGTGAACAAGAATTTTAAGCATGTAGCAACAAAAGCAGAAAGAATCAAAAAGAAGGCGGTTGACTTAGTAGAACAACTCGGTCTTGAAAAGATAGTAGCCGGTGTGAAGAAGGCAAAATCATTCCAGTTGGAAGCCTTTTTCACGGTAAAAACCCATAAAGACGGAATGCCTTTCAGAACAATTGTCTCGGAGAAAGGTTCGTGGCAATTGCCGTTGTCCCAGTACCTGCAGAAGTGCTTAAACCACCTAAGGGTCGATGATCCGTTCATGGTGCCCAATTCGGAAAAGGTGGTCCAGTACTTATGTGCAAACCCGGCACTTACAGCGTGTTCAGCGTGGATGTAGAAGATTTATATTATTCTATTCCGCAAGACGAATTGCTAAAAAGTGTGCGAAGGTGTATCGATGTGTACAATGATGAGTGGGATTTTGTTAATAGGTGTGGCGTTCCTGTTAGTTCATTTCTCGAAATTTTGACTTGTTATTTAAAATCCACGGTTATAGGTTTTCAAGATCACTTGTACTTGCAGAAGAAAGGAATCTGCATTGGGTCGCGGATTGCACCTGTTTTGAGCAATGTATGCGTGTTTTTAGGGTGTATCGATGAAGTCTTAGAACAAAAGCTAGCCGGTTGTGATGTTAGAGTCTTCAGGTACGTGGATGACTACCTGGTGATAGGAGACGAGGACGGAGCATCCAAATCAGTGGACGATGTACTCGAGCTGTTCGGACAAGAAGGCAAGGGCCTTAGGTTTACTTTCGAGGTTCCTCAGCAGGGCCAGCTGCGTTTTCTGGACCTGATGTTGTTCGTAACTTCTGATCATATTTGCTAGGAATTTTGGCCACGCGCGAAAAAAGAAATTCCAAGTTACTCTTCAGGGCATTCGAAAGTAGTGAAGGATGGTATAGCAGTGTCGTGTCTACGCTCAGCTGTGAACAAGACGTGTCCTCATAGGATGAAAGAAAGCGTGACAAGACAAGTAGGCAGAATAAAAAGCGCGGGTTTTCCTGATCATGTGGTGACTAGGGCATGCGAAAAAGTGATCCGAGGGATCTAAGTCTGCAACAGGCCGGGCAGGTTAAGAAGTACATGTTGAAAAAGCAAGGAATTCCGCGGTCGTGCCATATATTCACGCGCTATCGCATGGACTGAAGAACGTAGCTGGCAGGTACGGCGTGGATGTGGTTTTTTTCGGTGCCCAACAAATTAGGAGGAATTTGCCGTCGTGTAAACAAAAAAGCAGAAATGAAAAAAGCAAAGAAGAGTACAGGCTGTGGTGTGAAGCACCGGTCTCAAGCAATTGAGTGTGCCACGGGTGTTGTTTACCGAATTACCCTGTCATGCGGCGCCGCATACATAGGCCAGACAGGAAGGTGTGTAAATGTTCGGATAAGAGAACATGATTCTGGTGTACGAAGCGATAGCCTATCGCATATGGCTGCGCATTGTCAGCAGTGTGGATGTAAACCCCAGTTCAGTGAAACTCGCGTAATGTCACGGCATCATAACCAGACAACTCGAGAGATTATCGAGGCTTGGCACATACAAAAAGGAAAAAGAATCATGCATCAGCTTCCCATCTGTAGCTTTGCAGAACACAGAAATCTTATACTTGAATGGGCAGAGATATTTTAACGCGATAGCGTTAAAGAGCTCGTTTCGCAGAAATTCCGGCGTCGGCATCGGCGTCGTTGGTTGTGAGCGAAAAATCATCATCTTGTCCGCGACCGCAAAAATCATCATCTTGTCCGTGACCGAAAAATCGAGAAAGATGCAAATAAAATAAATAATAAAAATTTTCCGGGTCCGAGTGAGGATCGAACCCGGGCCGTCTGCGTGGCAGGCAGGTGTTCTACCACACAGCCACGCATCTGCTTCGGAAATATAGTGAAAATAACTTCCTCTGCTTGGAAATGCAGTGAAAATAACTTTCATGCTTCGCAAACGCAAGCGTCCTTTATATAGGCGTCGCAATATAACATGTAATATCCCAGGAATATTGCGTGGTACAAGCGTACATTGCCATCGGGCGTCAGAATATGTGACTATCATAACGATTCCATAGTTTAAAGCCAGCCACCCATTACAAACGGCACACACCTTACTGCGCGTATTCCCTTAACACCAAGTAGTGGGTGCATAGCAAGTTCGAAAACATTTCCCACATTTGCCGCGCATAATTTCTCCTGGTTTAAAGCATACTACCCATTACATAGTATGCACTAAGTGATTGAAGTACGCACTAGGGACGGGCATATCGCTATCGCGTTCAACTCTTAAAGGCGAAGCTTAAGGGTCCCCTAATTTTTTTTTGTATTTTTTTGTTTGTTCACACCGGTTTTCATCGTTTATGTACGGGTTTGTTATCTGTGTGAAGTCATGCGTGGGTATATATTTATGGTCTGCGCATGTGAATAAAAGTTCAGTTGAGAGTCGGCGCTTGTGTTTCGTGTCCTCTGTTTTTCGTGTGCATTCGTCTTCCCTTGTGGCGCCGTTTCAGAAGTACGAGATATTGTTACAGGAAAGATAAAGGCTGTACCCCGCGCATCTGTACCCCGCAACCTCCACCAAATATGTTACGGGAAAGATACAGACTCGTAGGAGTGGGTACAGATGTATTTACAACTGGCTGAGCGAGCAGCGCCACCAATACTGATCAGCTCGCGCCAGTCTATCCTCTTTGTCGTCCTTCTATTTGTCCTCTTCTTCTCGATGCCACTGGTACGTAGCAATATAGACATTGTGCTGGAAATGTTTTCCACCACGTATCGCTTTCTCCGCGACACACCCCCTTTCTCGGTTCTCCTTTCCTTCAAGATGAGCTCTGTGATTATTAGAGGCCGGATTTTTAGGCACTAAAAAATCGCGTTTTAGGCGCCAAAAACAGGCAGGCAAAACACAGTTCTAGGCCCCCAAAATCGTACATATAGGCAGCATAAATATTTACAAAAACACAAATTTTTGAAGAAAGACGTGTGCGACCTGTGTCTACGACAGGAAAGCAAACAAATATTATAGTTTATGGTGGCACAAAGGCGTGAATGGTTTAACTAGCCATGCTATTATCCGTTTTCCCGCATGGTTTCGAGAACACGGTCTCTTCTTTTATTGTCCAGCATTGGTGAGTTAAGTGTCCGCCGTCAAATAAACACACTCCTGGATCTCTTTTTTTTTCGGCATGGCTGCGACGGGCAGCCCAGGAGCCAATAGCCAGACCGCTAAAAGGCAAGAAGGTTCTTTTAGCCTCGTATTGGCCGGGTCTGATAGCGCAGGGTCAATTTATCCTCTGTCTGTGAACACCTTAAAGGTCCCCTTTACTAGGCTGGAGCATTTCGAGCTGGCATGCACTGGGCGCTAACGATCACTTCTGCCAAGATTTGCCACGCTACGAGCCCCGGAAAGAGGTGAAATGTCAGATTAAACGCCGTTCGCCCTTGATCTGACGGGCACGCGCACCAATATGGAGAAGGTGACGTACAAGGAATGGTCCTGCGTACGTCAAAGTAGTGCGTGACACTGCGAGAATGATTCGAGGCGACATGTGTAATTTTTGCAATCTGTTGCTTGAATAGAAGAATGAAAGTTGTAGAAATATTAAAACAACAAATGGAATCTGTGTGCGTTTTTATTTATTTTTTTTACTTCGAATCGAGCGCGATGCGAGACTAAGCTGCCTCCATTTCATTTGCGTCGGTGTTCTCGCCAGCCCTGACAACGCTTGGCGTGTTTTTGATGCGTCATCCCTTACAGCAGTTACAGCGGTGCGACGCGCTGTGTCGTGGTAAGGATACACCATCCATGCCAGCCTCTCCAAGTGCATAGAGGAATCCATCCCACAGAAATAGGCAGTACACTAGAGAGAACGCCGAAACGATACAACACCGCTTGTGTGCACGACCTGGCTTGGCAAATCATGCGCACACCTTGCGTGCGCATGACGTGTTGATGCGTGTGCGCGCGCAATCTTCCGGCTCCGAGTTCCTCCGATACCGAAAAGGGCAGGGAAGAATTTGGCTTGCGAGTGGCAAAGGTTTCAAGCTCACCTACCAGCATCAGGCTTTCGAGGCTCGTAATGAACCAGTTAAAAAGTTCTTGCGGTACAAAGCTCTTCATTGGGCACGCAACACCTTCCAGTGGCTAACTAAAATTTTCTTATGTGACCTGGTGAAGCGCCCTTTAAGAAGTAAATTACAAACGAAACAAAAGCCGAGTGCACATCTGATTTTTTTTACTTGCACTCTACCTTCCCCTGACGGCACTCCATGCATGGCTTCGCATTCGTTTTCCATCTTCCTGCTGCTGCACAGAGGCACCTACTGTTTTCTGCCCCCCCACCACACCCAGGTCTTCAAGGAGGTGGTTCAATTTCTTGGGAACACTGGAGTGTAAAACCGGCTGTAAAAGCCGCCTGCCACGTCCTCGGCCACGGACGCCACTCTCCTCTCCTCTTGCCACCTTTATTTTCCTCTCCCCATTGCACTGTATCCGCTGGGACGTGCTCCCATTTAGGCTTGCAGAAATGGCGTCTTTTCCTCTCCTCCTCCTCCCCGTGCTCCAACCGCTCGCGCCATGTCAGTGCGGGGAGGTAAAGTGGCGGCCGTGTCCCATTTCACTGCTGCTAGCGGTTGCTTACCGGAAGTTTGTTAAACTAGGGAACTAGGTTGTGCTACCCCGTAGAGTCCCGAAACGTCATCTTTGCCCAGTAACATGAATTACGGTCTCAAACTGTACTCGAAAGCAAAATTTGAGTTTAAATAGTGCTCATGTGGGCGCCGTTCTTGAAAATAGGCATTTATAGGCACTTAAAGACATTTAGGCACAAACCCCAAAAATAGGCATTTATAGGCACTATAAAAACACTATAAAAGCCCTCCTGAACCCCTAATTCGTGCTCATATATCAAAGTGGCACGATAGGAACGCAAGGAAAAAAATAGGCATTTGCCTAAAATCCGGTCTCTAGTGATTATCTGTACATGGAATAATCCCCTTTCCTACATCTGAGGTGCTAAACGTCTTGAAGAACAAACTTTCTAAATAGTTTCTAAACAAACTTTCTTGAAGAACAAAACTTTCTAAAAACTTTCTATGCTTCCGAAAAATATGTCGACAATTCCGGCTACCAGCGCGAGCAGCGATGAGATACAGTTGGGCGGGATATGTGACGCAGGAGCGCCACACTTCACTGAAGCCCGAATCCTTGGACAGCTTATTTTTACACGAAAATTTGTAATACTTACATATAATCACTGTTAGGGGTTATTTTTTTTAAGGGGGGGGGGGAGGGGGGGGGGGGGAAGGCGCCTCCTTGAAATGGTCATTTTTCGCTCTGTATGCCATGGCGAAAAAAAAGTCACAGCTTCGCCACTAGGGCGAAGCAATGAATGCGATAGCAAGAAATTAGTTTGTCACACGAAGAACAACCAGCAGCTCGAAGGACGCTCGAACAGCACAAAGAAGGACGCTCGAAAAGGACGCATAGGTATACACAGGACAAGTGTGAACTGACAAATGTCGCAGTTGTTACGTGTTTGTATTTGAGCAACGCGCTGCGAGTGTCCACAGTGCAGAAGCCGACGCTGTTGTTGTTGCCTCTGACATGGCTCATACCCACTCAGGGGGGATTGGCCAAGGATTGATTATATGATACTGTCGGACTTTTCGATGCTGTTTGATACTTCTTTTAACACGAAAGTGTTTTATGCCGGGGTCCACCAAGATCTGCGTGACGTATTTCCGTCATGGAAATGACGTTGAAAAAATACACGTGATCAGAACACAAAGAAAAAAGTTCCGTCAACGGGAGTCGAACCTACGACCTCTTGGTTCGCGACAAGCGATGCCGGGCACGCTATCCAGTGCGCCACGGTCACATACTGTGTAAGCTTTAAAAACAAGCCTTTTATATCTACCACTGTTCTCTCATAGTGCTCTTGCTAAAGTGAAGTAATGCATTATGACCGTGAAATACACGATTAGTTCCTTCAAGGGTCCTTTCTACGCGTCCGTCCCATTCGGCGTGTTTCGAATAGGACAAGTGCAATTTTGTCGACGCATTAACACGCTGCGTGGCGACCTTACCCCTAAGACCTCGCTCATAGCATCAGTCCATACCAAACATAGCTCTGCGACGCACGAGTGCTTCGCGTGGCAGTAACACCGCGTTTCCGAGCTCCGCGTTCCCCCGCGAAAAATCGCAGCCCGCCAACGGGGAAGACGACGCGCGTTGCGTTTCCCTCTGGTCGGGCAGCGTTGTTCAATAACTCTAAAATGCCGCGCATAGGTGACCTTAGCCCAAGTTCGGGGTCAGATCAGTGACGCTCTTCTGGCTGTCACACCGCTTTTTCTGATTCCGGTCTCCCCGTACAGCTGCCACAAGCATCTATGACCACAAGAGTTTGTTTAATCATTGATCATGGACGTCAGTCGTCGGGATACAGATGTACCACCAAGCGTCAACGTGGATGCATCCACGTTAAACAGTGCTATAACTGTCAAACACCAATAGGCATTGTGCAAGCTCTCTTATATCAATGTGCAGTAAACATTCAACTACTTATGTAAGGACACGTACGTTTCACTTTCGTGTTATTACCGATTCCTATGACGGAGGGATCAACCATGTTTTTTTTTCTTTTAAACTGCGGCACCTGGAATGACCCCTCTGCGTCTCCTGACGCCAAGTGTGTCCGGTGTTCTTTTGTTTCCTTCTACATCATGAGTGGTACAGAAGGGAGCCACTTTTTCGTGCGCCTCTAATAAATAATTGTTGCGGTTTAACGTCCCAAAATCACCATATGATTATGAGAGACGCCGTAGTGGAGGGCTCCGGAAATTTCGACCATCTGGTATTCTTTAACGTGCACCTAAATCTAAGCACACGCGGTTTTTCGTGCGCCTCTCAAGGGCAGTTTTCAATTTGAGAGAAACTGTAAAAGCGTTGCCTGATAGAAAACACGCTCAAGCTGCTCCGAGATCTGCGTACCGCGGGCGGCAAATGGTGCATATGAATAGCTCGCCGTTATATCGCTGGCACGAGCATGTCGTGTGGCTGTCAGTCTGCCTCCGGACACGGACGCGTTCGGACGCAAGATGTTGAGCTCTCCAAGAGCGGGTTTAGCGGCCGCGTCTGGCCGTGGCAACAGGCTTGCTGATGCCCCACCGGGTTATCGGTATGTACTACCAACCTTGCCATCAGGCGAAACCATGAAGGAGTGTTTGTTCTTACACTGTGACGTGGGCTGGAAGGCCGTACCGCCTCGAAGATTTCCGTGAACCACTGCAAGAACTCGGTGTGCTGAAAGACGTGACCGGTATAGGACCCTTCCAAATGACACATGTGTGGCTGATCAAGCTACGAACGCGTGAAGCAAAGGAAGTGCTGGTGAATGCGGGTGGCTTGGAGGTGAAAGGGCGCTATTGCGCTGTCATTGATCCTGTACAACAAGACATCACATTGAAAGTGCACTGGGTTCCATTTCACGTGACCGGGGAGGCGCTGAAAAAGGCTTTTGACCACTACGGGGGAAGTGAAAGAGATACGTCAAGAGGAATGGAAGGTGCGGGGTTTTGAGCAGGCCGAGTCCACAACGCGTATTGTGCGCGGATGACGCTCCGAGAGAACTTGACACCGGACTCATTACCCCATTTGTTTAAGATCTTTGGTGGCTCAGTGCTCGTCGTAGTACCTGGAAGAGCTCCAATTTGCCTTCGTTGTCGACGCAAAGGACATATTAGACGAGATTGCAGAGTGCCAAGGTGTGCTCAGTGTCGAGAATTTGGTCATGAAATACAAGATTGTGTACGCACATACGCAAGAGTTACTGGCAGCAGGCAGCCTGAAGAAGAGGGACTTGAATTGATGGAGGAAGAGGTAACGGATAAGCTGATAGCGACCTCGGAAACCCAGGCAGAACAGGTGGCAACTGACGCGGAAAAGGTGGTAACCCCATCCGCGTCGACACAGGATGCCACAGCAGGAAGGAAGCAGAGAAACAGAAGAATGAAGGATGAAGACAGGACATCGCCTGTCGCTGCAGTCTTGGATCAAGGGCACGATGAGATGTGCGGAGATTTCAACGAGGAACCAGAGACGCCATATGGGACGCCAGATGAGACGGCCTCAGAGGAGCCGGCCCTGCCTGCCAAGCGGTGCCGAAGGGACGCTACCACGGTGGACGCTACTGTGGAGGAGACGCTGGCGGCCAGCGCTCAACGCCTGGAGCCACAGTGGATGGTGAGCCGGTCTGCCCGGGACAAGAAAGGGAAACGGGCCTCAACGCAAAGGTCAACGTCGCTCACCCGTGAAGGGGAAGCGACGCAGTGACCAACGCGACTGGCGTCGCGGGTGCCCGTTCAAGCTGTCGTGCCAGCGCAGACGCTCGGTTTGTGAAAGTTGCTAAGAGCTGGTTGCTGTACCGTTGTTTTATTACTCTTGCTAATTGAAATGAATATGTCGCTAGCTCCATTGCGCGTCGGAACGCTCAACGTTAGAGGTTTTTGTTTGAGACGTAAGCAGCGTCAGCTCCGGCGTGTAATGTTAGAGGAAGATTTAGATATCTTAGCGGTTCAGGAGACGAAAATAGAGAGCGAGAGTCACACTGATGGTATGGTTGCACAGTTTAGTGACCGCTACGATGTATGCGTTAGCCATGCTGTTGGCACAGCGGCAGGTTGCTGTTTGTTTATAAAGAAAGGTTTAGGTATAGTAATAGAAACAGTTATAAGTGATCAGGGAGGGCGATTTGTGCTGTGCGATTTATTACAAGACAACCTGGAATTCCTAATATAATGTGTGTGTACGCACCAACGAAAGTGAATGAGCGGCTAAGTTTCTTCAACGAAATATCGCAACACATGCAAACTGATAGATGTTTGGTTATGTTGGGAGACGTTAATTGTGTTTTGGACCCAGATGATCGCTCGCGTGAGGGATCTTGGGAAGATAAGAGCGTAGTGTATCTGAGAGGGGCCATAGGAAAAGCCCTCGTCGAGGACATTGCATACTATGCGAATGGAGGCCATTACCGACATTATACGCATTTTCAGGGTGATAGCCATGCAAGGTTGGACAGAGCTTATTTATCTCAAGAAATTGCTGCAATGTGTGACGATTACAAGGTGCTGAACATAACATTTAGTGACCATTGTTTGGTTGCCTTCACTATTGGGAAAAAGGTAATAAAACCTAGAATGAAGTGGGAGACTTGGAAATTCAACGCGAAGCTCTTAAAGGATAATAGATTTATAAAAAAGGTGAAAACAGAAATTGCTAAAACAAAGCGAAACTGTCAAGGAGGATGGGGAGAGCGATGGGAGGGGTTTAAGGAAGCCGTAAAAATGAGCGCCATAGAAACAGCTGTAGAAATACGTTTCGAAGAGCGTAAAGAAGAAAGTAACCTGAAAAAAAATGCTGCAGGAATACATAGATGCAGAGACCGCAACGCCAGGCACCTTTATGAAAGAAATAAGAGAAACGAAAAATAAAATTGAGGCTATCGAAGCGGGGAAAATATCATGGCGCGCTTGTTCGTGCACGAACGGAGAAGATTTTGAGTGACGAAATGCCAACGAAGCGTGCTTTCGCTACTGAGAAAAAGTATGCTAAGAGGAATGAAATAGTTGAGGTCGAATATAATGGGAATATATCTGGAGAAGCAGAACATATTAGGCGTGCCTTTGAGGAGTACTACAAACAGCTGTTCAAGTGCCGAATACCTAACAAGCCTGGTTATGAGAACCATTTCTTATCCGCTTTGCCTAGATTAGACGCCGAAGAAACTGAAAGATTATCAGCAGATATTACAGCAAAAGAGATTGAAATGGCCATAGCAAGCCTTAACCCGGGAAAGTCGCCTGGTCCTGACGGCCTAACAGCAGCATTTTATAAAGCTTTCTGTCCTCAGACAGCCACGGTGCTAGAACAGGTGCTTAAGGAGGCATATCAAGCAAGACGGCTTCCAGCGTCTTTCAAAAGGGCTTACACAGTCTTGATACCAAAAAGCGACGACAAGAATAAAGTTAACAAAGTAACAGGCTATAGACCAATTACACTGACGAACGTAGATTATAAAGTTTTAATGAAGGTGTTTGCGAGTAGACTGCAAGATGTTATTTGCGATATAGTAGGGTCGCATCAGACCTGTGGCATAAGAGGGCGGTCAATATTTACAAATATCCACGTGGCTCGCAGCATACTAGAAACGTGTGATGCAGATTTTAGGAAAGTGGCTATGCTGCAAATTCACTTAGAGAAGGCATTTGACAGAGTATGTCATAATCTTCTGTTTTCAATTCTTGAGTATGTTGGAGTTGGTACATTAATAACAAAAGGTGTTAAAATGGCGTACAACAACTGTACGACTAATCTAATTATCAACCGTGAGCTGACTGAAAGGATTCAAGTGCGCTCCTCTGTGCGTCAGGGTTGTCCCCTATCACCTCTTTTGTTTGCGATATATCTAGAGGCTCTGTGTAAAAAGATTATTGACAGCCCAGATGTACGAGGCTTCAGCCTGGAAGGATGTGAAGTACGGTTATTGGCTTACGCTGACGATGTTGTTTTCTGATCTGATAAGGAGAGTGTTACAGCTTCCATGAAAATTATTCGAGAGTTTTGTGACATGACAGGGAGCAGTGTAAACCTCAGTAAGTGCATCGGTTTATGGCATGGCCAGTGGCAGACAACGCCGGGCAACTTTGAAAGCATGCAGTGGACCATAGAGTTTCATACAATAATACCTAGAGTGGAATCTGGCGCTAGCGTCTATGCGGGCTCCCTTCAGCGGCGCGTTGTACCACCATGGGAATGACGGGAAGTACAGGCTTCGGATCTGCTTCGGATGGATTACGTTCTTGAGATTCGAGACACTTGTTTTCCGATTGTAAAACAAAGTGATATGAAGTCAGTTCCAATTAAAACTGGCTTAATTCTTGCGTACGTAAAACTTATCGCAAAAAGTTTTATGGACCATGAGATGGAAGTCAGACCTGGACGAATTTAACTGCCAGGGTATGTATTGCACTGCCATTGTGTTCCAGGTTTGGCATCCAAATAAAATAAATTATTTTTTTATAACACTTGAAAACACACACGCTTGTTTTTCCCTCGAAAGTACGTACTATCAATTTATAGAACTAACAGTACAGTATTAAGTGAGAAACACTTAACGTATCGTCTGCTGCGATGCTAGGTGCCTCTGTCCAAGTGGCCTACCCCCAACGCATCTCTCGTTTTGTTGTGAAGACGAGTCAGAGGAGCGTGACGGTGCGTCTACTTAGCTTTGCCGTCGTTTTGCAGTCGATATGAACGAGTTTTGGCAAGACGCGCTCGTAAGAAGACGTGAACTCGCTGAGATATCCTGCACTGGCATGGGACGCTACGCTACGCGCAGCGGTGAGTGCCCGACGCTTCGCTAAAACTGTCGTATACAACCTGTAAAGCTGCAACGTCGTTGCAAACAAAGAGACCTAGCGTTCTTTAGCCTCTTTGAACGACACAGGCACTGCTTGAGTGCTTTGCACCGCACTCCACTAGCCAAGCTGCGCGAATAACGAAACTGAAACTGTAGAAAAAAATCCGTTGACACTTCGCTAGCTAACGCTATCCAATCCGAAGCCTGTACTTCCCATCATTCCCATGGTGGTACAACGATCGCAGCGACAGATTCCACTCTAGGTATTATTGTATGAAACTCTATGCAGTGGACACGCACACCTGGAATTTATCTTGGTGTACCATTGGGCACACATAGAGACACCAGAGAACTATGGAATGGAAAGATACAGGAATTGAAATCTCAAGTTGACAAATGGGGAGCTCGTGACCTCTCAATTTTCGCACGCGCGGCCGTTTGCAGGATCTTCATGGCGAGCAAGCTGGTTTATCTTATGCAAGTTCTGAGCTGCTCAAGATTGAACTTTAAGAAATTTCATAGAGTATTTGCGGTCTTTGTGTGGCGGTCGGAATATGAAAGGACAAGCAGAAACAACTTGTTTCGCAAGTTAAGTCAGGGGGGAATTAAAACTGCCGAATTTATTTTTAAAACAACTTTTCTCTAGATTTTTGTTTTTGCGTGACACGACGAATCCTTTCTTGAGAACAGTTATTCAAATACGATTAAGCCATGTCTTGCCCAATTTTGTTATCTCGATAAGAGAAGGTGGGTGTTACGCGACCAGTAAATTTTTACGTGAAGTGGTTGTGGCATTTAGATTTTTAAGCTACCACTTTTCTATTGAATATTTGGGTACTGTAACACGTAAGCGTTTAAACTCGGATTTGATAGACATTATGTTCCCAGAACCTCTGTACCGAGCATTGTACAGCGGAGGCCAGGGGAAAGATGTTCTAAAACGTGTGAAACGAATGGTGGTGCCAGGAGGAGTGAAAACATTATTTTTTAAACTGCACACGAATACCATGCCTGTTAAAACGTGGCTAGAGGAAAGAGGGGATTATCTACCATGGGGTACTGATTGTTTACTATGTAAGAAACCTGAAACTATAGAACATGTGTTTATAGACTGTTGGAGTGCGATTTTCTTTTGGGACATTATGCAAAGAACCCTTAAAAAAGAATTGCCGCTCACGCCACACGGTATTCGTTATTTAACTACAGGTCAAGGCACTGTGCCTTATGACATGTTCTTTCTTCTGGGGCTTCATAGTATCTGAGGAACCACATGGCTGTAAGGAACTGTGACATAAATACGAGACCAGTGAACTCTTACTTCACCGACTTGGTGAGCAGACTACTCGAAGTGTTTCGAAAATTAGAATATGGTGAAGAA
>JALIZH010014460.1:0-35432 GCA_030522465.1 Rhipicephalus appendiculatus
GGCTTGTGCGCCTATTACAGATGCTTCGTCAAGGAATTTTCAAGGGTCGCCGAAGCGCTAACTCACCTCACGAAAGCCGACGTGGAATTCAAACGGGAAGCTGCTCAAGTCGAGGCATTTGAAGAACTGAAACGACGCCTACAGACGCCTCCCATACTTGCGCATTTCGACGAATACGCCGAAACAGAACTACACACCGACGCGAGCAGTGTTGGACTCGGCGCCCTGCTTGTGCAGAGGTCTGACGAACTAGAGAGGGTCAACAGTTATGCTAGCCGGTCGTTATCCAAGGCCGAAGTCAACTATTCTACAACAGAAAAGGAGCGTCTTGCCATCATCTGGGCAACATCCAAGTCTCGCCCCTACATCTACGGCAGGCCTTTCAAAGTTGTTAGCGACCACCACGCCTTCTGTTGGCTAGCTAACTTGAAGGACCCTTGAGGTCGCCTCGCATGGTGGAGCCTAAGACTTCAAGAATTCGACATTACCATCATGTACAAAGCCGGAAGGAAACACTCCGACGCCGACTGCCTGTCTCGTGCCCCCCGTCTACCCACCACCGCCCGACGATCAAGATGATGGCAGCTTGGGAGCCATAAATGCCGACAACTTCGCCGAACGACAGCGAGCCGACCCGGAACTGAGGGGTCTAACGGAATACCTGAAGGGCAGGACCATCTCGTTGTCGCAAAAATTTTCAGGCGAGGATTTTCATCCTTTTTCTTGAAAAACAACGTGCTCGTAAAGAAGAACTTCTCTCCGGCCCGAGCCAGCTACCTTATCGTTGTACCCTCGGCACTGCGACCAGAAATTCTGGATGCACTGCACGACGACCCGACGGCTGGCAACCTCGGTTTTTCCCGCACGATCGCGAGAATACAAGAAAAAGTCACAGTTTCACCGCAAGGGTGGAGTAATGAATGCGATAGCAAAAAATTGTAATGTTATACGAAGTGAGGCTGGCAGCTAACTCTTTTTTGCATCCGATCTCACGCAACTCTAGAAAACGCTTGTTTAAGCGAATTCTCTTCGCGTTGAGAGCGCAGCACGTAGAAGGGTACACCGGCCCCCCGCTGTCGGCCGCCGAGAAGGGGAGATAACGCGCGCGCCCCCCGCTCGTAAAATCGAAGGTCGCTCGAGGGACCCCCCCCCCCCCCTCGCGTCTTTTCACGCTCACGACGGGCGGGGCCGGTTATATATATACATATACATATACGGCAAATGACGCGGACGCCAACGCCGACGCCGACGGCGAAAACCAGCCAAGAGTGTCCATATAATTGCTATCGCAATAAAAGTACTTCTGGCCACGCCTTACCGTCGATGTCACTCGTTACGTGAGGACATGCCGGGACTGTCAGCTACGCAAGACACCGACGACAAGGCCAGCGGGACTTTTGCGCCCCATTGAACCACCTCGCCGACCGTTGTACAAATCGACATGGACTTACCGGGGCCGTTCCCGACGTCGGCTGTCGGAAACAAGTGGATCGTCCTAGCTACCAACTACCTTACCCCCTACGCCGAAACAAGGGCCCTACCCAAAGGTAGCGCCGCCGAGGTAGCAAAGTTCTTCGTTGAGGGCATCGTCCTGCGTCATGGCGCGCCAGAGGTCCTCTTTACCGACAGAGGCACGGCCAGGTGAGAAAAGGACAAGCCGCCGTCCCCATGATGAAGCCCCCCCGATGACCTCTTTTTTATTCTTCTTCTTCTCCTCATCCTCATGGCTCATACCCAATGCAGGGGATTGGCCGAGTAATAGGTGAATTTATTTTTCCAGTTCTTTATTCCAACACACTGATCTTTCTCTTAATGATGATATTGGCACTCCTCGTCGTCTACACAATTTTCAACACGGCCTTTACAGCGGAGCTAACTCAGGCGCTCTTGAGATACAGCCAGACAAGCCACTGCCGGACCACCACCTACCACCGACAGACCAATGGCCTCACCGAGCGTCTCAACAAGACCATCGCTGACATGCTGGCCATGTACGTCGACGTCGAGCACAAGACTTGGGACGTCATCCTTCCGTAAATGACATTCGCGTACAACACGGCAGTACAAGAAACGAGGCATATGATGCCATTACAAGTTGGTCTACGGACGGAGCCCAGCAACGGCGCTCGACGCCATGTTACCAAACGTCAAAGACGAAGAAAAGATCGACGTCACCGCCTACCTAGAGCGCGGCGAAGAAACTCAACAACTCGCCCGTCTACGTATCTAGGGCCAGCAAAAGACCGACAGCCGTCGCTACAACCTTCGACGGCACTTCGTGGAATACCAGCCTGGCGACCGTGTGTGGGTCTGGACACCAATACGTCGATGTGGACTCTGTGAAAAACTTCGTCGCCGATACTTCCGGCCATACAAAGTGCTTCGACGTCTAGGCTCTCTGGACCTCGAGGTTGTCCCGAACGGCACAACGAACTCTCAACGGCGCCGTGCGCGACCTGAAGTCGTACATGTCGTGCGCCTCAAGCTGTATTACACGCGTTAGTGAACATGAGTACTCTAATTTTTTTTGTTTTATTGTTGTACTTTCTTGCTTGTTTTTATTATTGTTGATTTCACTTTCTTGCTCTATTCTATCTTCTGCTGAAGCATCGGGATATGCTTTTTCAGAGGGGGGGCATTGCCACGCGTGTTATTTTGATGTGCTCGATTTAGGCCCAAAAATGCCCCCCACCTCCCTGAAGGGAATCGTGAGGAAATGCGAATGCATTTCTTGCGCCGAGAGAACACGGCGTAGTAATTTTAATGGCGTAAATTCGCCTTCACCGACTTCTGCCATCGCCTTAAGAGGCGCCCAGCCAGCGAACGGTCGAGAGTGAGGCGCGAGCGGACTGGAGAGTGGGGCGCAGGGCGGAGAGAGAGCGAACGGCCAGAGAAGGAGCGGGGAAGCACTGCACCTACCCTCTCCCACACTCTCTCGCACCACATGCTCCGGTTGCTAGGGACGAGGATAAGCGCGCGCCCGCAGCTGTTGCTATGGGAGAGGGAGTGAGAGCGGAGAGATAACACCTGCCGGCGCGCAGACGCCGCCGCGGACAACGCCGCCTGACATAGCCCGACTAAGAAATGCATTCGCATTTTAAAGACCGTGAGCAATGCTCGGCGCTGGTTGCGCCTCAGTATTCGAGAAGCTTCGCGTTCATAGTAGATGGTTTTGTTAACATTACGCACAGCACACAAACACTCAAGATTATTCCAGAGCTTGCGCGACCAGAAATGATAAGACTGGAAATTTCGACGCATGGTGTATAAAAGACGGCGCGTCCCAGCGATGATCAGTTTTTCGACGGCCGACGCTCTGTTCACCGCTATCATTGTACAGCGTACCTTGCTTGCTGTAATCTGACTTTGTTTCCCGGCCGCAAGTTCGCCCAAATAAAGAGTTTCATCTTGGACACGTCGCCTGTTGCCTTCGTCGACATCACGACCACGTGACAGTATGATCCCCTTGTCCCACAGGGAGCATATACCGTAACTCTGCTGCTGTGCGGTCGTCGGCTGTGGCAGTTACCCCGAAAGTATGGAAAAAACTCCCCATCTCCCGCTAAAGGGAACCATGTGTGGATGCGAAGCAGCGCGGAGATAATCAGCTTGAGCGGAAGGAACGTCGCCGCTCTCATTTCACGGCAGCGCTCCGGGCGCTCATCGCGGCATTGCACAGGAGAGAGAATGAGGCGCGCTCCGTCATTTTTATACCGACGTATACCGTGGCACCCCCAGCGGAGTATGCAGCTGTTACACCACCTGTCGTGCGCGCCGGCCGTAGAGGATTCCTAGAGGAGAGAACGGGGGGGGACCGTAGGAGAGGAGAGAGAGGGGACGTGCATGCACTTTGGGGGGTGTGGGACGCGGGAGCCGCTCCGTAGATTAGAGGATTCCTAGAGGAGAGAGGGGGGAGAGGACGCGCATGCGCTGTGGGACGCCGGAGCCGCTCCGTTGAGTGGATGATTCCTAGAGTAGAGAAAGGGGGGTGAGCGTATCAGAGGATAGGGCGAGGGGACGCGCATGCGCTGTGGGACGCGGCGGCCACTCCGCAGAGTAGAGGATTCCTAGAGAGAAAGGGGGAGGGGACGTGCATGCGCTGCGGTGGTGTGGGACGGACTAAGCCCCCCTCCAAACACATGCAAGCAAGATCAAGGAATGGGGTCAACCTGGGCGACAGACACCACCTGCCTAGCCATTGCTAAGCAGCTTCTCTGTGCTCTCGGCCATGACTCAAGGAAAGGGGGGCAACCTGGGCGACAGACACCACCTGCCTAGCCATTGCTAAGCAGCCTCTCTGTGCTCTCGGCCATGACTCTCATGACTGTGATAGGGTTGATGGCCTTAATATTACTACAGTGTTCTGGTTCACCTAATGGGTGCTTCCTTACTTCATGAAAGTGGCCGGACGCGGGACGCGGGACGGGGGAGGGACGGACAGAGCCTCGAGCATAAGATGCTTCGCATCTAAAAAAGTTGCAATTGAAAAAAGCTCGTTGCTGCATCTACAAGATGCCGAAGGTGTGCCTCAATGAGCGCGACAAGACAAAGGAGATATTGAAGCAGTGCGGGGGGTGGGTATGGCTTCCGCATAGACAACCCCAACAGGCATCACGTCTGTCCTTGCCACTTTGGCTCTGGTAGGCAAACCATGCTTTGCTTTTAGAGTTTCTCTGTTTTGATAGTTCTGTTTACTACACTCACGCACGAAACGTATCGGCTTCTTCAGTGACTTCGGAATAGCTTTTCTGGGAGCGCGTTTGGTAGCTTTTGGAAACACACACGTACAGTACACACTGCTGTCACCTCCGGGATGATATCAAGGTTGCAATCTTCAACAGCAGTACTGAGTGAGGAGTAGAAGGTCAGCAAATATGTACAGTCGATTCCACAAAAGATATAAAAAACGTCATGTACTTGATGTCTTCGAGTTTCCTGATAATTGCGCATATCGTGCCCATATGGCAGAATAGCGCGAAATGACAATTCGTTTTCAAATAAAGAAATTTTTAACGAACAAAAAATCGACGATCATCACCAGGTGACCACTGTGTGTTTTTAAGGTGTGTGCGTTCGTAAATTCGTGATCGTGGTAACATCCACACAGCTAAATATTAAAATATCTTTCTTCGTTGCACAAATAGAAGTAAAGGGGAAATATCCCGTGCAAAATTCTCGAATTGTGAGCAATTTATCTATTTTTAAAAATTCTCGACAAGCGCTGGGTTTCGGAAACTCAGTCGATTTCGGCATACCATTCCTGCTTCTGTGAACACTTAGCTTGTTCATATTTACAGCACAAATAGGCCTTTATCTGAATTAGAAGGTTCAGCATTTGTATTAGTCTAATTATTTTCAAAGCTTCATCGCTCAAAACAAAAAAAACTATCAATGTCACTATATGTTAAAAAAAAGCATCTGAATCTTGCTAAAAATTATTCCGATTGTTTTGATTAGACTGCAGAATGATATTCTCGAAAAACATGTTGCATGATATTTAGCAGAAAAAAAGCGCAAATTTTGAAACGTGCTTTCAGAGCTTTGTCGCTACTGCGTAAAGGACATATCTTGTAACAAGAAAATACAATAACATGTCTTTTTTTTTCTTCTGTGATGTTTGCGAAATAACAATGGTAAGGCATGTTCTACGAGTGGAAGATGTTCTGTAAATAAGCAACCATTTGAATTGAATGTATTTGAGTAGTTCCCAACATCGCTTTTGTGTTGGATGTCCCTCAGTTCATAGGCAGCCCCTCCAGTCGTACCCTCCTTTTCTTTCATCTGCTTGATAGTGCGAAATATATATGTGGGATTCCGATGAATGCATTCTCTCAGCCAGAATTGATAGGTTGGTACAAAAGACACGGCCTTTTCAGGAAAGAACTGAGTTTCGAAAATGCACTGTATTTCGAAAATTTTTAGAAATAGTCAAGCTGCTCAGAATTCGAGAATATCTTACGAGCTGTTTCTCCTTTACGTCTATTTGTGCAAAGAAGAAAGATATTTGTAATATTTAGCTTGCATGGCAGTTAGCATGGTCGCGAGTTTACGAAAACACACGCTGTATTACCTGGCGATGCTTGTGGATTTTTCGTTAAAATAATTGTTTATTTGAAAATGAATTGTGATTTCATGCTATTTGATTATATCGGTATGATATACAAAATTATCAGGAAAATCGGAGGCGTATGAAGTTTTTTTTATCTTTCATGTAATGACTGTATGCAGCAACGCCCTTCTGGTAGGACGGTTAGCGATACAACAACAACAGAAAAAAGACATCTGTGCTCACCAGTTTGCGCTTCATTCAGCCTAACTGCATCATGTACGTGGACTTGTGGACGCCTCGGTCATTAGCGAATTGTTGGCTTTTGGACGAGTTTTGTCATGTAGCAGCCGTAAAATCAAATACGGCTCAAGGCCAGAACAGGTCAGAAGTGGCTTGGTACACGAGCCTAACAGTAAAGCAGTGGCCTATAGTGTCGTGGTCGTGCATAAGCAAGCTTGTAAGGATGCTCTAACTCCCGGTAGATATTAATTTTTTCATTGTTTTAATTCTACCATTCAGTGACCCACTTGCAGAAACAGTGAAGGGCCACGTTAAAAAGAGACCTTGCATGTGGAGACACAACATCCCCACGTAGTCGCAGCAGAACCCGTTATGTTTCGGGAGTAAGTGGACAAAACAGAACCGCCGAAACAGAGTAACTCCGAAACCAAACATGGTTTGCCTACCTGAAAGGAAGTGGTTAGGACAGACGTGATGCTTGTTGAGGTTGCCCATGCGTGAGAGCCATCCACGCCAGCATTGCTCCGATAGCTCCATCTTGTTGCGCCCTTTGAGGCGCACCTTTGAATCTTGAAGATCCTGCAACCATTTTTCTTCGACTGTAACTTCTTTGCCTCACCTTGCGTGCAACTACTACAGACCACAACTGCACAGAGCACCATCGTGTCAGCACCATTCAAGCGAAAGCTCCTGCTGCATGTGCTTCCCCAATCACCGGCTCATCTCGCCATAACAACTACATGACCGTCTACCCCGTCACCATTGTTCGTGCAAGCTTCCTATAGAATGGTTCTGTGTCTTGTATGTATATCTGCAACTCAAAAAAAACATTGGGTAAACTATATTCGTCTCACAAATTGGTTGCAGCACTGTGGAGGCTTCAGGGCTGTTTAGCCAATATGAATGGCAGAAATCCCTGGGGATATATTCATCTACGCCACATAAGCTGCTTGGTGTTTTCATGGCATCTCTACAGACGTGTTGGGTGAGTAAAGCAAGTGGGTTGCAGCTTAGGGAAAAGGAAAGATGGCAGCACCTCTTGAAGCGCGTGCCTTCCACCTCAAATATAGCAAGTTCTCATCGTTGACTGTGTGGTCTGTAATTTTTAAAGTGGCCCTTTTGTTTGTTTTACGTTTGCATCCTGATGCTTTGACAGCAATGTATTTTAGCAAGTGTTGCTAAATAAATAACTGACTTCAATTATTACAAAACACCGTTGATGCTTTGTCCTCATTATAAGCTGGCACATACCTATAGCTGATTTCACCGTTTATTTGTGGCTATGATGGCAGTGGGCAAAGTAACAAGCAGAAGTTCAGATCGAAGCAGGTGGTCTTGTCTGTTTGGGCTGTGCCATGTTTTTTGTAAGCAGAGTTACCTGTGGCCACATATAGAATAAAGGCATATGACATACAAGGTCTCTTCGGTTCACCTGCACCACTCGGAACCGGTTCATGGCGTTGCACGAGAAGTTCAGAAATTGTGCAGCGCGAGTTCAGTAGTGCAGCCACAGTGCGACACCACAAACGAAGGGCGTGGTGTCGAAGTAGTGCAGGGCTTATTTCTGTTTGTTTAATTTACGCCGTCCACCTAACATTGACCGATGGCAAACCGCACATCTGGACAGTTTATGAGGCGCAAACATCTTGGCAAAACACATCACGTCAGTGGAGGCGAGTACGGCGCCTACGCATGAATGCTGCGTATTCTGCACATCTTCTAGTGCGCATGTGCGCGACTACACCAAGCCGGCACCGTCAGCATGGGAGGTGCAGGAAAATTTTGAACCAGTGCTGCACCTTCACTGCACCTTTTGAAACGAATGGCGTGGTTCAGAGGTCGCCATTGCTGCATCGCTGAAACGAATAGCATGGTGCAGAACCTCCTGAACTGGTTCAGGTGGTGCAAGTGAATCGAACGGACCTACATTCGAAATGGGATTACCATACCCCATATCACTGTGCCGTATCATGTGCAAAACAAATACAAATGTCTCAAGCTTGCCACTGTAAAGGGATCCTAAACCACCATGAGGTCGAAATTTAGTCATGGCGTTGCAGCTGTGGACGAGTCTACAACTAACACACAGCCGTGATAATTTTTCTATACGCTGGCGTAATAGTAGCGTTACACACACTTGATGATACAAAACGCTGGCTTCGCTCTTTTTTTTTGCTATGCTTCATTCATTGGCTTGTCGCTTCTCCTGGTCGAGTGCTCCCCCCTCACCGTGCGAGGAGGAAGAGCGGCCAGCACACAAACATGTATTGTGAATGATGAGCAGAGTAAAATGTTGACGTAAGGTGAGCACCGAGGGGCTGAACACTGCCGAAAGGCTCAAGGAGTAGAAACGATTGTTTCAAGGAACTTGTGGGGCCCGCGAGCCTGATAGTGCTGCCGCACTTGGCATTGTTGACCATGACACTATTCTGAACTCGATGCACGCATTTACTTGAAATGTTGAAAAAATTATTGGAGGTGGTTTAGCGGCCCTTTAAAGCAATTACTGTAAGAACTAAGTTTTGCTGTGCAAGCAGGATCTGTTCACAATAAATCAGTCATAACAACATGTGAAATTTAGAAATGTTTCACAGAGAACTCAGAAGGTTGAGCGATTGTCCCTTGATTGAGAGGAGATACCCTGCTTATGAGATATCATCTAGTGGTCCGGTAGGGTGCTTTCTTGGATTTAAAATCGGGGGGGGGGGGGGGTTAAACAAACTGTTGTCATTTTTCCCCGCATTGCTGAAAATTGCTTAAAATAGGTGTAACGCAGGCATCACTTTATACCTCTTGCTTTTAGGCGAATAGTGTACCTGCCCAGTCGATGTAAGTTGGTTAGGATAAATTTATAAATGCTCTAAATCTTTGTTGACTATACAGCTGGTGTTTGTTTACAATATGTCATGGTAGATGTGAAAGCACTCGGTGATGTGCTTGATTAATTCATATTGTGACAAAAATAATAGTACCTATTATTAGAGGTGTGCGAATATTCGAGATTCGAATCGAATAATACCTAATCGAATAATTTGATCCGAATTTCGAATAGCTGGTATTCGAAGTTTCTAATAATTCTACAGGGCGAATATCTAAAACGTGGCAAAGGCCAATGGTGGAACTTGGTTATCGTTGGTGGCTGAAAAAAAAAACGCTAGCGTCGTTACAGTAGGCTTTTCGTTGAAACTTTCACTGGTATCCTTGTTCAAAAGCGAGTGCATATTTATTTTAAAAGAAATTATGTCATTTCCGTACGTCAAAAAATACTTGCGAGAACTGTCAAGCCCTTCACAACTACACTTCCGAAACGAAGGCACGCACTTCTGGCGAAGTTCCGTCGCGTATGCCGCACGCGCCGTAAAACATGCCGACTTTGTCCCGCGATACCCTCAGTGATTGGCTGAACATGTGAAAATTTGTTCACGCTGTGCAGGTGCTCGCCCCACTCGTTCACAAGCTCCCATTGTTTCGGTGTGCAGTTAGAATGCTGCTGTGAAAGGGCGCCCGAAGACGTTTGGGCCCGGAGCAACAATGTCGATGAAGGACAACATTATCGTTCTCAGATTAAGCGTATTGCGCGACAAATATTGCGTAACCGTATAGCACGAAAACCATAACCATATTGCGCGACCAACTAGCGACCATATCCCTCTGTTAGCCTTTAGGATGGTAGGAATGGTGCTGCTGACGGGAATGGCGGCTCGTCTATCAACATGCTTACGCGCCCATACAACTGAAAAAAAAGCAAGTTCGTAAAGGTGTCAGCACGCCGTAGCGTCCCGAATGTGAACAAGATCGCTAGACTCTCCACTGTACCTTGAGGAGACTCGACGATCGGCGCTTTACTTAAGAAAAGATTGTGGTAGCATAGTCTCCAAGTACATCAGCCTAGAAGGCCACACGAGCCCTCCTGAAGTTCTTGAAGGCATAACTGAGCGACCGCCTCTGAATTCCTGCACTGTGTGTGTGGTGTTCAATGTGTCTCTCCTCTCTCTCTCTTTCTCTCTCTCTTTACTCCCTTGTTCCCCTCCCCATGTGTAGGGTAGCAAACTGGACGTAGTCTGGTCAAGCTCCCTACCTTTCCTATATTCATTCTCCCTCTCTGTGCCTTGCGATAACTGCCGGTACACATTTCGTGTGAAGATACTATGCGATATTCGATTCGAATTCGATATTTTCGGCCACCATTTTGCACTATTTGATTCGAGGTGAAGTTTCACTATTCATACTTAATATTACATGCTGCATGAACTTACATGTCTCAAAATGTGTCTGATTTCGAAAGCATGGTAAACGTGTGTGTGGAAGATTTTGTTTCACTCCAAGGAAACATTCTCGTTGTACTCACTATGTGGGAACAAACAGCTTTTCTTCTTATAAAGTCGTTGCATTACTTGGTGGTTAAAAAAATCACCGCCGAAGCACTCCGTACAAATGGTTAACCAGAGAATCTGAAATGTGCGTCCCCGGTGTTTAGCAGTGGGTTTAACCCGACGCTGCACTGAAGTCTTCCACAATTATCGTTGCCAGGTTGTGGTCAAACCACAGGCAGTCACAGACGTCGCAGGCGAAGCCAAAGTGCCGCTGAAGAAACTCTCGCCGAAAGCGGGCGTTCGCCCCGGCGAACGCGCTCCCGCAATGATCACGTCGACGTTGTTCTGCCCGCAACGCCGCTTCTTCGGCGCGCCGTCGCTGCAAGCGTTTGACATCGCGAGCTAACTCGGCGGCGTGGTTTGCAGGATCCGCCCGCCACCGGCGCTCGCATTCCCGTTCGCGATTTAGCGTGGCTTGGAAGGCTGCCGGATCGTCGGTACGCAGTTGCTGCCGGCACTCGGCCTCGCGGGCCTGTTCTTGTGCCCGGACTGCAGCATCGGCCCGACGAATGCGAGCTCTCTCACGTTTCCACTGTCGGCGCTCTTGTAAAGATGTCCGCTGTTCGTAGGATCCGTGGCTTACCCATGTGGAAGCTCTCAGTCGAAACTGATGCGCACGTGCTCGGCGCCACCGCTGCGACGGGATGGACAACGTCACTCACGGCCCAGCCAATGGCGCGCGAGCTTGGGTACGACGCTCAGAACGACGTAACTGATAGCACAGCCAATGAAGAGCGCTCGTGACACAGATGCCGAGCGGTTTTTCGTTTCTCCTAGCCATATACAGCTTTCGCTGTAAAAAGTATCAATAGCATATCCTTTCTCAGCCCACTCATGACTCTGCAACGCTCAATCTCCTTCGTCTTAACTGTGTGTGGGTCGGTCCCTTTTTAATTAGTTGTTGTGCACGTGTGTGTTCGTGTACGTGTGTGTAGGTGGAAGGGAGGGCACACCACGTGTCGCCTCATGTGGCTTAGATTTTTTTGTTCTTTTGTTACAAAAGGTACCTCATAATCAGAAGCGGCTAACAGAATGCACCAGTGTCAGAGTTGGCTCTTTCTTGTAGCGCATGCAAGTAAGATATGTTTTGAAGAAGCAGTCATTCTGCCACTTGCCTGAGGAATGGCTACAGATAAGTGGTGCTGGATGCACTTTGTTAGCTTCGAATTGAGCATTCTTGAATTCCATTTTCATACAATATTACATGAATTCCATTTTCATACAACATTACATGGGCTAGACATCACCGGATTTAATGGCATGAAGAACATGCAGCAATAAAAATAGCAAAAGGATCAGGCGAAAACAGCCCACCCTTCACGAGGATAGACAGAGGGAGCATAGGGTGCAGGCGCTGTTCCCTCTCTCCGTCCTGGTCAAGTGCGCGCTGTTTTCGCCTCGTTATGATCAACCTAATAGCTCGAGAGGTGTTGTTCCAGTGCACAAGGATGTTCAACAGAAAGCTAGGTTCAGTTTAAAAATATTTGGCTAGACCTCTGCGTGTGTCTTCCAGCGTATGGCGCCGTCTTGCAGTTCATACAGACCAGATTCTGTTAAGCAGGGCACCCGTTTAACATGTTAACATGGCTCAAAGCGTAAATCAATTAAAGTGACCGACATTCAATTTTTATGGTAGCTGTTTTCTTTAGTGCAATGGAAAGCATACTGTTCAGAGTGCCTAACCCTTTCAGTCCCGAATTAAATATTTTCAATGTAAGCAACTAGCTCTTACATTTTGAGATGAGCATGATCGTGGTAGTCCTAAAAAAATGAAAAACTATTCGCTCACACTTTTCAGAGAAGAGTAATTAACGTGTCAATTAATTTAACAAATAATTATTTAATAATCATTCCATAATTTTTGCTCCATTTACTACACAAAATATTATTTACATAGGATAGCATATTGTCCAATAGCCAAAATTCAAATTTCCGACACAGAACTAAAATTAATGCCCTATCTCTGCACGGTGAAAGAAGACGCTGCCTCAGCGAAATGCGCGAGCAGCACGACCGCTTCTGTAATTTCTTCGCTCAGACGTGTCCTGCCTTTATTATATGTACCATGTTGACACCACATGTAGGGCAGATGCTAAATACGGGCTCTTGAGGAAGAACAAAGCTTTATCTTTACCAGATGCTTGCTGACTGACCTACATAATTTATGATTCCAATTGGAATCACAGAGACTGAAAGGGCTAATCATGGAATGAATCAAGGGAAGTTTTAGGGCTTGTTTCTTTTTGTTTGACATGACCTTAACGAAAACATGGAATGGTAACACAGAAAGTGCCGTGAAACATGTTAACAATTTTTGGATCTCTCGCTGCTATGAAGTTGTGTCAAACAACGCAAGGTGCAAACAGTGGGAGGTCAGCATGGTAGCATTACATGTTTGCGTGCTGCAGTTTGCTGCGCATGCATGCATTTTGCATGAATGGGCAGCAGCTCGATATGTCCCACATTTTGCTACGACCGCAGCGCTCCTTTTCAGTGTCAACACCTCCTTGCTCGAAAGCAGTATAGTTATATACTGTAATGCTGAGCAGTAATTATGGTGCACATAAAAACATCAGACTATGTACATTAGTTATAAGGACTCCATAGTGCAGCATCGGGTATCTTCTACTAGGCTGCGTGACAGAATGATTTTTAGGACCTTTTAACGCACGGATGCACTGCAGTTCACGGTGTTTATTTCCACCTAGATCTAATCACACCTTATGGCCAGTTGTCGGTCCCTTTAATGAGCAAATCTTTATCAAGATTTTGAGCTGAGCAAGTTGGTTTGTGCTGATGATGAATTTCGTGCATTGCTAATGATTAGGACGACAGATAGCATCTCGTATGCTTCAACGGACGACGTCTTATGACCTTTTTCCATCCGTTATCCTAACTGTGAGCGCTGCACGAAACTGATCAGGAAATATTTGCATAGTTTTCAGTATAGTTGCACCATCAGTGTCAGCGTAAGCCATTCTATTAAAGAAGCTGCTAAGACATCCAGCTAATGTTGTTTCCCTGTGGTAGTGGAGTTGTGGTTATTCTGGATGACCTTTTTTTTACATTGAGAACATAATAAACTTGCAACTTGAAAGTCAAGTGCAGCTTCCGATGGATTGTAAATAAACTTTGCAAACGCAAGGCCTTAAGTTTAAGAAGGGATGCCTCAATGTGCCATGAGAAAATGTGTGTTTTCTTCTGATGCGGAAATTGCGATTTTGTAATTTACCATTCTAAATACCTCATCTACGACTTTGCACAGGTTGATCTTAAGCGGCAAACCAGAAGCGGCAGTAGGCTCCAGAAGAGACCAAGGACCCCCAAGCTCCCTGCGACACACAGGAAGGGCACTGTGGGACATGGAAAACCAGCGCCAGGGGTGCATTACCAGTGCACTATGCTGCTGTTTCATCACGGAGGAAGAACGTGACCATGCCCAGAGGAATTTCATGCTTTGCAGAAGCATGAGGTTCCTCTGGGCGTCAAACGGCAGACATCTTTTCATTACGATCTCAAAGGCTATGCTTTTGTTCATGGCAATCAAAAGCTTGTTATATGTGTCATTTGCACCGCTCACGCGATTAAACAGTCAAGCCAGGCCAAGTGGCCTGAAAAGTGAACATTACCGCTCACTCCTGTGGTCGCTCGACCGGCTTGTAGTGCACTTCGTGGCGTATCATATACTCTTCAGACCCCGGGTGCATTAAAATGCACATTTGTTCTTTTCCGGTTTTTAAAATTCGCGCTACTATTAAAGCCAACATTCTTGGTGCGATTCTATTTTCGATCATGTGGTGTCATCTGGTCAACATTACAGGAAGCACACTACAGTGAATGCCATGTTTTCACGCTTTGAAACATGGCGGAATTCTCGTCTTCGACGTTCTACTGACAGCGTCCAATAAAGTCTCAAATTACTCAATAATCATGCAGTCATATTTTTAATTGTTCTTGCAATCTACTTAGGAAGGATTTAGGAATAATTTCGCACGTTACGCAACGTTATAGGCGAGTATTTTTGATATCACAAGCCGTTTTCTTCAAATGTGCATTATAATGCATACTCGGGCTCAATATGTGCTTTGGCGTGCATACTCATGCCAGTCTCATGCGGTTGGTATTAAGCTTTTTGGCATTAAGCTTTGGTGTTTGTTTCATCTAGGAATCTTTGATGAAAAGGCGGAACGAGTTCTCGAGACAATAACCAGCAATGACCCCTCGGACGTCTTATTGACTGACGACGAGGCTGTTCTTTGCCCATTACCTAGAGTCGAAAAACAGGTGTGGTGCCCAATTTCACTTTGAGCCACCCCGAAAGCTGCTGAAAGCCAAGGTACCTCCTGAGCCAAGAACTGCGTGAACAAGCCACACGCTTGAGCTTGTGCATCAGGTATCTTCCTCGAAAATCCGAAACTCGGGATGTTCTTAGCGAACAAAGCTCCGGTGCAGCATCTTCCTATGCATCACATCTGCGCGAAACTGCTACAAACAGTTTCGCAACGAACAAGAGTGCTTTTCACGAGAAAATGTAAAATCCTGTTTAGGCGAGTGTTACTCGTTTCCTGAGCATTAAGACCCAGTGTGCATTATAATGCACACACTGGTGTGCAAAAGCTGTTTGCCGTACAGGCGCAAATTTTTTCTCGTGTAACAAAGTATGTGTGTGCAGTCCAAAAATGTGTTTTGATTTCACGTGTGTGGCCACAAATTTACTGGGGTCGGAGGAGGATATGGGAATGGTTGTGCAATACCTTGAATCATGTGGGAGCTTTCCTAGGACCGGCGGAACATGGCGTAATAGGCGGGAAGTGAGGAACTTCACTGCTGGGTTCTGCGGTATCTCGAAACAAAAACAATGTGACTGCATGGAGAGGTGCGCAAACAAGCGCAGATATATTGTCGGTGTTCTCACCTACTCAAACTTTGGCTTGATAAATACTGAGTATGTGCAGCGCAAGGAAACGAAGACAACAGAAGACACATGAACGACATAGACTGGCGCTGACTTCCAGCTGTTTGATTGAAAAGCATGAAGCCCTCTTTTATACATGCGCACATGTTATCAACTGCTCTAGATGCATCATGGGTTGGCATACAAAAACTGCATCTCTTTGTCACTTAGATAAACACTTGCCGTACTGAGACACTTGATACCAGATTCCATAATATTAGCTGCCTCTATTATTTCTCATTCTGTCTTAGTTTTTGCACGCTTGACAAAGGTCGCTTGATCAAAGTGTGGAGTGTATTTACAACCGTTGCAGTGATCTGCAACATGGCATCCTGAATTGTTTTTAAACTCAAAAAATGCTCGCGTGCTCTGATGTTGAGACATCGGCCTGGCTGCCCAATGTACTCTTTTCCGCAGCTGAGCGGTACCTTGTATACAAGGTACCGCTCAGCTACAATCTGGAAACAACCCAGAAGCAATCAGAGTAGTCTTCAGAATCGTGCGGTTTCGCTGTTTCAAGGCTTGCGTGGCCTAGTTTAGTGCAAGCTTCGTCAAGTTTGTGTTTGAGATTCGACCAACAGCTTTTTCAGGCACAGTGCATTTTCAGCTAAGTGGTTTGACACAATTTACCTAGATAAAAAACAGCATATTGTCAAGGGGTCATGACGTTGACGAAGGAAGCAGTCGCCGTGTCTAAGATGAAACTTTTGTTTGGCCGGACTTGTGGTCGGGGAAAGGAAAGTCAAATTACAAGCAATACACACTGTGCGATGACAGCGGCGAACAGAGTCGGCCGTCGATAATCTGATCATCGTTGGGACACGTTGTCTTTTATACACCACGCATAGAACTCTCCAGCCTTATCACTGGTGATCGCGCAAGCTCTAGAGTAAGCTTGATTGCTCGCATCCTGCGCCCAAACTTAACGAAACGATCTACTACTATCGCGACGCTTCTCGAGCACTCAGGTGCTGTCTGCGTTGAGCATTGCTGACAGTCTTTTGTGCGTGTAAACTGAGTGCAACCATATTTAAACAGGAAACGCGCGTGACAATATATAGAGGCAAATACAAAGGCATTGGAAATAACGAAGAGGGCTGCTTCCTCTTTTTTTCTTGTAACTTTTGTCATCCTTTGCTTATGTGCTGCGATTTTGTGGTCAAGTTGATGCAAAGTCTAGTAAACAGAGGCCTTAAAAACAAATTTTAGCAATGTTGAGCCTGTCTATTTGGTTATAATCTTTAATAATAATAATAATATCTGGGGTTTAACGTCCCAAAACCACCATATGATTATGAGAGACGCCGTAGTGGAGGGCTCCGGAAATTTCGACCATCTGGTGTTCTTTAACGTGCACTGACATCGCACAGTACACGGGCCTCTACCATTTCGCCTTCATCGAAATGCGACCGCCGCGGCCGGGATCGAACCCGCGACCTTCGGGTCAGCAGCCGAGCACCCTAACCGCTATACCACCGCGGCGAACTGGTTATAATCTTTGGTTGTTGTGCAAAGTTTTGTTGCTTTTGTATTCTCACTCCTGCTTGGGCCATGTGGCCTGCAGTATTTGTGTAAAAATTGAAAAAAATAATCATGGTAGCCATTGTAAAATTTGTGGTTTGCATCTTTGTTGTTCTCTAAAAGATATTACCCTGCATAATGATACTCCGAAGTCTGAGTCGATTTCGCTACAAAAAAAAAAAAAGGTGCGGTCATGATGTGTCACTTTGTAAAGAGTCGTTCATTTCTACTGCACCTTTTACATTCTTAGTAGCGCAGTTACATTAAATATCGGTGTTTAAAATGGGATGACTACACTGTATGTACTACGGCTTTAATACTTTTACAGATAACACATGCACCTAACTCTCCTGTTGGCAATTCATTTCAGTTCCTCTGTTCACATACTTTGCTCCCCTATTTCTGTTTGGATGGGCTATAGTAGTCTGGCTGGCACAGATTTCTAATTACAGCTGCACCATCCTGCCTGCTTTCATGCTGATCTTTCGCCTTCATAAGTCGCAGCATTTCACTTGACAAAGTTGTTCAAGATGTCATTACTGCACACGAACTGTAAAGTTTAAAGGCAGTAAATGTACATGTACACATGTACATTGCGCGCTTTTACTGGCTATTGTAATGATTTTAGTTAGTGTACAGGAAGCATTTAATTCACGATGTTATGTAATGAGATTTCACTGCATTTGTTATACCATTCAAAATAGCAAAAAAACATCAAGTTTGTTTCCATGCGATAAGCATGCCATTACGTTTTCTTGCATACAGCAGAGCTCATTTGTTCACTTGTCTCTTCTGAGACTCCGTGTTATTATCATACGAACTAATCTGCTTACACGTGTGTCTGGCATTATATTTATTCATCATTTATGTATTCAGGTGCCTGTGAAGAACACATCAAGGCGCATGGCAGTGACGTCCTGGATACACAGCGATGCCGGAGCCTCAACCAGCATTTCGCCGATCTTCTCAGGTTGTTGAAGAGATGAACACAACACCTTCACAACGCCGTGCTTATTATTTAATTATAAAGATTTTCTTTCTAAATTGCTGCTGTTGCACTATGGTCTGTGCCACGATTCTGTGGGGGGACGTACAACTCATGAAATGACTGTGCAGGGCCATTACATTTGAGTACCGTCAACACTGAGGTAAGGCTATTGACATAGCCAGAGCGTACAAACATATAAAACAAATTTTAGTCATTGCCGCAGGGCTTTCGATGTACATATAAATGCTTTCCTTATGAAATTACTAATTTTATTACATTTTTCTGTGTATTACATAAAACACTGCGTTATTTGTTGCAATGTGACCACAGCTTATCATGTCTCGCATGTTCATTCAGTAGCTTCTTAACATATCCTTGTCTTTAAAAGCTCGTTTTATTCGCGCATCAAGACTGCTTTAGTAAGATACCGATCTTTCATTTCCTAATCCTGCAACTTTAAGAAAGATGTTCTCACAATTTCTACGCAGTACTCCTCTTACACAAGACGTAAATGTCCATTCAATCTCCACGTTATGTTGCTTTCCACCAGATTCGGATGTCGATTTCATTTCCGCATAATTAATACGGCTTTCCATAAGATGCGGATAACCGCAGGATTTCCGCAATATACTGCTTTCCACAAAATGCGGATATCCGCATTCATTTCCGCATAATATGGCTTACTCTAAAGTGCGGATTTCTGCATGATTTCCGCATAATATGGATTTCCGTAGGCCAATAATTCCGTATCTACGGTTTCCGTACGTACGGAACGTTTCAGTAGGGTTGTGAATGAATGAGGTGCGCATCATTGGCTTCATAACCGGGCTCCTCTTTCGGAGGCTGAAAACCTGTGGAGACGAATGGCCCTTAAAATGCAGGACACCACCCTACTAGACGATCTGCTTTAGTTTGGCAGAAGCACCTAGATGTTCAAATAAACTCAGTTGATAGTCGGCATTCGTCTGTTGTGAGTGTTTTCTTCTGTCCTCGTGTTTTTCGCCATGCGTTTTTGTTTTTGTTTTTTCATTCGGAAGCACCTAGTACGGCATAGAAGTTGAGCCTATCAGCACTGCTAGAAACAGTTAGCGTCGCGCAGTATCGCCTCGCAGGTCTAACCTCTTGTGAAAGACCAGCAGAGAAAACGACGACTTAAACACGTCTATCACTGAGTCTACTGCGCTAGCCTGCAAATTAGCTCAATCTGCTTGAGGGAAGCCTTCAAACTAGACTCCTTGGTGGCAGGTAAAAGAAACATCTTGATTGCCTCCTGGGTCAGCCAGCGCCTATGCGAGGCAAAAGCAATCGTGAGCACTATACGAGACTGGTGTACTTCTGCTGTTGGCCCTTGTCAAGGTGGATCGATCATCCGTGTTCGAGATTTTGTATACTTTCCAACTTTTCTTAGCTACTAATGTAGCCGGTTGTCTGCCCATAGGACTGTAACCAGCCAAGTCTCAGGGAAAAGTCGAGGAGAGCAGCCGGAAGGGATAACGGGAAGGTTTATTTACAGTATTTACATACTGAAGGTAGCGTGTATTTACATGATGAAAGAAGCTCCTTTTGACATGGTGAAGGAAGCTTGTTTGGAGCGTCTCGACGCTCGCGTTTTGAGGCTTTGGTCTTCCCAAGATTCCCTGCACAAGAGAACAATTGAGTCCCGGAAAGTCCAGTCAAGATGACGTCTTCACCTCCGCCCCCAAAATGTACTGGTCAAGCACCGCCTTAGTACCACCCAGGAAAGATGGAAGAGATACTCGTGGTTCGCTGGGCGACGAAGGAGATGAACACAGAGGACACAATACGGCCCCGCACAGCATAGCCCAACGACCTGGCTGAGGTGTCACGAATTCCTGAAAATCAGCCGTGTAGTCAGATGCAGTCATGAGTCCTTGATAGCGGCTGCGATGCAGCTGACGGCTAGCTCCCGGGCGGGCTACGAAGGCAGTTCGCAATGTGGGAAACGTGTCTGAAGATTGATCCCGAGCTTTCGAGTAATTAATTGTTCGGTGCGTCTTGTCAAGCAGCCTCGACGCCAAACAACCCCCCTTCCCCCCTCCCCATAGGCCATACAACCGTTAAAGTCGGTGAGTGGTGTCGAAAGGCGTTTGACGAGGAGCGCCGACGGCCCTGAAGGGTTCAGAGCATGATTGCCGTGGTCGCCGCTAAGGTGCACTTCGGTTGGCCCGGAATAAAGCAGGGCAGAGTTTGCCGAAAGCATTCCCTTCGTCCAAGCGGCACGAAGTCGCGAAGGCCGATCATAACACTAGCCATTGTAGCGCGTGATTTTGTGATTTATAAGCGAACCACAATTCTCACTGTATCCTAATTCATGTGTCTATTAGTGTCCGGCCACTTGTATTGTGTCGGAACCATTCATCGATCGTAAATGCGCCTGTCGCAGCGTTACTTCCTTCAACGTTTTTTGCGCAAACTTTACAAAAAACTACTGAAGATAGCGATGAAGGATATACATAACACATCAGCGCAAACTAATTGTGTAATACGTAGAAGAATATGAAATATCTACAGTGACCACGCGCGTGCACAGAGCTACTCAAGCTACCGACGCGCCCTGTCTTCGTTTGTCAGCTCAATTTCCGTTTCGTTGAGCGCTATCGACGGCGGGCTTACGCGCAAGCCATCTGCTGCCATTCTTATAGTGAACGCTTAACGACCTCTCTTTTAGGGGCGAAGCTCCTTAAGCCGTGGGTCGTGCGTCCTCGATGTATGTTGTAGGCAGCCACCTCTCGTTTAGTTCTTGGAATGTCCGCTAGATGGCGGTACTTGTATATGATGAATATATTTAGAGGCGATGCCCCTTATGGCATCACCTCAGCGGTCCTCGGTTGTCCATGCATTCTGAGTAGCCAGTAGGCACTGGATTTCGACCTCCAAGGTAGTGCCGGTGTGAGATGTCTCCTGTGCGTGATTAAACAATAAAAAATTCACAACGTACATGTAAAATTAAAGTGAGCTGCGAGTCGCCATGACTCTCATCGACCCTTTAGTATAAATGCGCCCGATCTCACGTCGTTGATGATGTACTGCGCAGAATTCGCGGAAGATTACCGGTTTACCGACGCACCTCCGAAGCTTCGCCCGCTCATCATCATTCACTCCGTGGATATGGTGTCGTCGTCTCCAGTTCTCGTCTCGTTTCCGAGAGGGCGCTGTCCTATAGACATGCGTACACTATGGCGGTTGGGTGAAGGTACGCTAGATGGCGTTGGCGGTGCAGCTGCGCTCTGATTGCGCGGACCGCCGTACGAGTGCGCTTGCCGGATCGTGCTGCTTGGCGGACCATGGACGACGACCGGTCGTTGAAGTTTGAAGAAAATTTCACACACACTATCGCTTTGATTACTGCTGGGCGAAACCACTGAAGATTTCACGGTGTAACCATAATTGCTTCAGTCACCATAACTCTCATGACCCTTTAGTATAAACGCGTCCGATCTCACGTCGGTGATGATGTACCGGGCAGAATTCACGGAAGATTCACGGTTTACCGATGAACCTCCGCAGCTTCGCCCACTTATCATCATTCACTCCGTGGATATGCTGTGTTTTTTATCAGCTTGTTCGGCCTGTACACAATTTCAGTATCTTCAAACACAGGCCTACACGGGCAGCTGCTGCAGTGTGTCGCCAGATACGCTAGAGCTTGTAGGTAACCGCAGTTGTACCGGCGCTCCCGCAGCCACTCGTTGACGCGCCTTCCCGCCTCTGCAACGTAATGAGCACCGCAGGACACTAGGATACTGCACACCACGTTTTATTGCGATGGCAATTATATGGACACTATCGGCTGCTTTTCGCCGTCGGCGTCGGCGTTGCCGTCGTCGTCATGCTCCGTATATATATATATATATATATATGTATATATATATATATATATATATATATATATATATATATATATATATACATATATATATATATATATATATATATATATATATATATATATATATATATTGTAGTGAAGAAGATGAATGCTACTACAAAAGGCATCGGGTACTAGTCAGGCTTACAAGGAGATGACGTTTCGTTGTCTCGGCGCTTAGGCTGGTTCCGCCATTACCACGCAACTTGTCGCCATTGCTATTCTCAGTTATAAACAAGTGCTGCTCCTAAACGCATTGTTTTAATTGGTGTAGGTGCTGGGTATTCCATAATCCTGGAACTTCGGAACCGTACGTTGCCTCCAGTTCCTACGATGTCCACGGAAGAAGATCAGCAGGTGGCCGCCTCGACTCCATCGACTCCGGCTCCTGTCTGTCCCGGCCCCATTCGGCAACGCGACCCGCCTACCTTCAGTGGGACCGATGACAAGGACGTGTAAGTTTGGCTCGACGAATACGACCGGGTGAGCAAGCACAATAAGTGGGACGACGCGCACAAGTTTACCGTCGTCCAATTTTTTTTAACCGACGTCTCCGGTATGTGGTACCGTAATCACGAGAGGAACCTTCCCACCTGGTCAGCCTTCAGAACGGCGTTCGCAGATTTGTTCGGCCGTCCAGCTCTTCGCAAGCTACGTGCTGAACAACGCTTGCGCGCTCGAGCGCAGCAGAGTGGCGAAAATTACACCAGCTACATCGAAGATGTGGTTGACCTTTCCCGGCGTGTCAACCCGGCCATGACGGAATCCGAGAGGATCAAGCACATCTTGAAAGGTGTGAATGACGACGCATTTCAGATGCTCGTCACCAAGAACCCGCAAACGGTAGCGGACGCAATTCAACTTTGTCAAAGCTACGACGAGCTCTGGAAACAGCGTGAATCTACTCGCCGCGCCAAAGCGTCATGTGCCACGATTTCCGCTTTAACGTCGGCTGGCATTTGGGATTACCATTCTGCCTTGCTAATTGAGATCAAGCAGTTTGTACTCGAAGAGGTCGCGTGCCAGCTGTCCCTTGTGCCATATACCTTTGAAGGTGCACCATCTACCTTGCCGCCATCGATACAGCGAGTCGTCCAGGAGCAAGTGTCCGAGGTGCTACCCGCAGCCCATGTACCACCTGTGACTGCTCCGCTGACCTATGCCGAAGCACTTACAGCACCACGACGTTTGCCTGTCCCGGACAACGACGTCCCCGCGCGCCCCTATGCCGCACCACCTGAACCCGTGTATCAGGCTGCCCGTCCGTTCACCCAACCAACACCACGCTTTCAGAACCCATAACGCACTCCAAACAACCGCCCCATATGCTTTGCCTGTGGTTTTGCTCGTCACGTAGCACGGTTTTGCCGACGGCGTGAGTTTCCCCTGCGTGGCGACGTGCGGTCAAACACTTATGACTTCCCACCGAGACCTCAGACTGCATCTGGCCCGCCTGACGCCATGGACACATTTCCAACTCGCGAGAACTTCAACAGACGCCGGTCACCTTCACCCTAGCGCCGTTCTATTTCCCCTATGCAACAACGCCCTCATCCTGTCCCTGAGGAAAACTAGAAGCCGCAGTTCCGGAGGCAAGAACTGCGCAGCTTTCGAACTCTACAAGACCTCGTTTCTCGCCGTCTAATGTCGTCGCTGTCTTCGTTGAAGGTGTACCTGTTTTAGCACTGGTCGACACTGGCGCCGCAGTGTCTAATGAATGAGCAACTTTGCCGTAGACTCAGAAAAGTAACGACGCCTCTTCACGACTTCGTTTTGAGCACTGCGAGTCGGCAGCAACTTCGACCTTTCGCTGCGTGCACGGCACGCGTTGTAATTGCAGACGCAATTTATGCCTTCAAGTTTTTAGTGCTGCCGAAGTGTTCCCACGACATTATACTTGGCCGGGGCATGCTCTGCACTCATCATGCTGCGATCGATTGCGCCCGCGCCGAAGTCGAGTTCTTGCCGTTATGTTGCTCTGCTGCAGTCGACTCGCCACCTTCACCTGCAAAAGTTTTTGTTGCCGCCGACACATCGATACCCCCTTTCTCATCTGCGCTAGTGCCGCTTTCCTGTGACGTCTCTACTGGCTCAACTGTTCTTTTTACGCCGTCTGAAACCGCTGTCTACCGCAAGTGCTTCCTGATTCCTTTCGCCGTTCTCACCATTCACGACTCACCATTCACGATGGATCCAGTGCAATTTGTTTCTAACCCGTTTTCCTCGCCTTCCGAATTACTGCGCGGAGAGTGCCTAGGCCTTGCCGATGACGTTGATCCCTTTTGTGCGCATGACGTTCTTGATCACTCGAGTCCGCCTCATATTGACACCGTTGATTGCTGCGCGTTATCCTCTGAGCCCTCATTCAGCACAGCCCTTTCCCGATGCATCGACCACGACCTTGCGGTCCTGCAGCGTGCCGACATCATCGCCCTCCTCGAGCGCTTCCGCACAAGCTTCGACCACCAGCAACCAACTTTGGGCCGCGCTTCAACTGTATCCCACCAAATCAACGCTGGTATTCACGCACCTTTACGTCAGCGTCCATATCGTGTGTCGGCGTCTGAGCGTCGTATCATCGCCGAACAAGTTGACGACATGCTGAAGCGCGGCGTTATTGAGCCCTCTAACAGCCCATGGGCCTCCCCGGTTGTTCTAGGAAAGAAAAAAGATGGCTCAATAAGATTTTGCGTCGACTACCGCCGGTTGAACAAGATCACGCGCAAAGATGTTTGCCCGCTACCTCGCACAGACGACCCCCTCGACTGCTTACAAGGAGCCGAGTTCTTCTCGTCGTTAGACCTGCGCTCTGCTTATTGGCAGGTTCCGATGGCTGAGGCTGACCGCCCCAAAACGGCTTTCGTTACCCCAGATGGTTTATATTGTCACGTGGTCGTGACGTTGACCCAAGCAGCAGTCGGTAATGTTCAAGATGAAACTGTTTATTAGGCCGAACTTGTGGCCGGTAAACGGAAAATCAGATTACAGCAATAAGCACTGGCACTGATAGCGGCGAACGGAGCGTCGGCCGTCGATCAACTGTACATCGTTGGAGCGCGCCGGCTTTTATAACGCACGCGTCGAACATTCTAGCCTTATCACTAGTCGTCGCGGAAGCGCTGGAATAATCTTGAGTGTTAGCGTCTTGCGTGCAATCTTAACAGAACGATCTACTACAAGCGAGAAGCTTCTGGAACAATAAGGCGCGGTCTGCGCCGAGTACTGCTGATAGTCTTTGTGGGCGGAAATCGAATACAGTGAAAGAAACGCGCGTGGCAATGCCCCCCCTCTGAAAAGGCATCGTCCCGATGCTTAGAACAGAACACATGGTAAAAATACATGCAACAATAAATAACGACAATAAATCAAGAAAGTTCAATAAACAATACGCACAAGCAAGAAAGTCCAATGAAAAAAAAAGCAGTACAGTCCTCAGGTTCACTACCGTGCGTAAAACGGCTTGAGGCGCACGACATGGACGACTTCAGGTCGCGCACGGCGCCGTTGAGAGTTCGAAATGCCGTCGGGGACAACCTCGTAATCGAGTGTGCCGAGACGTCGAAGCACCCTATACGGTCCGAAGTATCGTCGCAGAAGTTTTTGACTGAGTCCACGTCGTCGTATCGGCGTCCACACCCAAACGCGCTCGCCGGGCTGGTATTCCACGAACCGTCGTCGAAGATTGTAGCAGCGGCTGTCAGTCGTCTGCTGATTTTTGATTTGCAGGCGGGCGAGCTGTCGTGCTTCTTCGGCGCGCTGTAGGTAGGCCGTTACGTCGATGTTTTCCTCGTCGGTCACGTTTGGTAACATGGCGTCGAGCGTCGTTGCCGGGCTCCGTCCGTAGACCAACGTGTATGGCGTCATCTGCGTCGTTTCTTGCACGGCCGTGTTGTATGCGAAGGTCACGTACGGAAGGATGGCGTCCCACGTCTTGTGTTCGACGTCGACGTACATGGCCAGCATGTCGGCGATGGTCTTATTTAGACGCTCGGTCAGGCCGTTGGTCTGTGGGTGGTAGGCGGTGGTCCGGCGGTGACTTGTTTGGCTGTACCTCAGGATCGCCTGAGTTAGGTCCGCAGTGAAGGCCGTACCTCTGTCGGTAATGAGGACCTCTGGGGCGCCATGACGCAGTACGATGTTCTCGACGAAGAACTTTGCTACCTCGGCGGCACTGCCCTTGGGGAGGGCCCTTGTCTCGGCGTAGCGGGTGAGGTAGTCAGTAGCTACGACGATCCATTTGTTTCCGGAATTCGACGTCGGAAACGGCCCCGGTAAGTCCATGCCGATTTGCTGGAACGGCCGGCGAGGTGGCTCGATGGGCTGCAGAAGTCCGGCTGGCCTAGTCGGTGGCGTCTTCCGTCGCTGACAATCTCGGCAAGTCCTCACGTAGTGGGCGACGTCGGCAGTGAGGCGAGGCCAGTAGTACTTTTCTTGTATCCTTGCCAGCGTACGGGAAAATCCAAGGTGTCCAGCCGTCGGGTCGTCATGCAAAGCATGCAGAACTTCTGGACGTAATGCCGAAGGTACTACGAGGAGGGAGTCGGCCCGAAGTGGCGAGAAGTTTTTCTTTAGAAGAACGACATTGCGCATGAAAAACGACTCCAGTCCTCGTCTGAATACCTTTGGAGCCACAGTGGCTTTTCCCTCGAGGTATTCCATAAGGCCCTTGAGTTCCGGATCGGCGCGCTGTCGCTCGGCGAAGTCGTCGGCACTTATGGTTCCCAGGAAGCCGTCATCATCCTGGTCGTCCAGCGGCGGTGGGTCGACGGGGGCACGAGACAGGCAGTCGGCGTCAGAGTGTTTTCTTCCGGACTTGTAAACGACGGTAATGTCGAATTCTTGAAGTCTCAGGCTCCACCGTGCGAGGCGACCAGAAGGGTCTTTCAAGTTAGCTAGCCAACACAAGGCGTGGTGGTCACTCACAACTTTGAAGGGCCTGCCGTAAAGGTAGGGGCGAAACTTTGATGTAGCCCAGATGATGGCAAGGCACTCCTTTTCTGTTGTGGAGTAGTTGGCCTCTGCCTTTGATAGCGACCGGCTAGCGTAACTGATAACCCTTTCCAGTCCGTCCGTCCTCTGCACAAGGACGGCGCCGAGTCCTACGCTGCTCGCGTCGGTGTGTACTTCTGTTTCGGCGTATTCGTCGAAATGCGCAAGTAACGGAGACGTTTGCAGGCGTCGTTTGAGTTCCTGAAATGCTTCCTCCTGCGGCGTTTCCCACTTGAATTCCACGTCGTTTTTCGTGAGCTGAGTTAGTGGCTCGGCGATGCGCGAAAATCCCTTGACGAAGCGTCGATAATAGGCGCACAAGCCGAGAAATCGGCGTACGGCTTTCTTGTCGGTGGGCGGCGGGAAGGCAGCGATGGCAGCTGTTTTCCGTGGGTCGGGGCGAACTCCAGACTTGCTGATGACGTGACCCAAGAACAGAAGTTCCTCGTATGCGAAGCGGCACTTTTCTGGCTTCAGGGTGAGTCCGGAGGCCTTGATTGCTTGAAGTACAGCCTGAAGGCGCCGGAGATGTTCGTCGAAGTTTGATGAAAATACAACGACGTCGTCCAAGTACACAAGGCAGGTCTGCCACTTCAAGCCGGCGAGTACAGTGTCCATAACACGTTGGAACGTCGCAGGTGCCGAGCAAAGACCGAAGGGCATGACCTAGAACTCGAAGAGGCCGTCTGGTGTGATAAAGGCAGTTTTCTCTCGGTCTCTCTCGTCGACCTCTATTTGCCAATACACGGTCTTGAGGTCCATCGACGAAAAGTACTGCGCGCTGTGGAGTCGATCCAGGGCGTCGTCTATACGTGGGAGAGGATATACGTCCTTCTTCGTGATCTTGTTCAGGCGGCGATAATCGACGCAGAAACGCAGGGTTCCGTCCTTCTTCTTCACTAACACCACGGGTGACGCCCAAGGACTCTTGGAAGGCTGGATGATGTCGTCGCGTAGCATTTTGTCGACTTGTTGCTTTACGGCATCGCGTTCTCGCGTTGAAACTCGGTACGGGCTCTGGCGGAGTGGTCTCGCATTTTCCTCTGTTATGATGCGGTGTTTCGCGATTGGGGTCTGTCGAATTCTTGACGACGACGAGAAGCAGTCCTTGAATTGCAAGAGCAGACTTTTGAGCTGGTCTTGCTTGTGCTTCGGGAGACTCGGGTTGACGTCGAAATCTATTCCGGGACCTCGATTCGTCGAAGGAGGTTCGGTAGCATCGGATAGGGCGAAAGCATTGCTGGCGTCCACGAACTTCTCGATGTAGGCGACCGTCGTACCAATGTTAAGGTGCCTATATTCGTGGCTGAAGTTTGTCAGCAGTACCTTTGCTTTACCGTCACGCAGCTCGGCTATACCTCTTCCGACGCAAATTTTACAGTTCAGGAGTAGGTGCTGATCGCCCTCGATGACGCCTTCAAGGTTCGCAGGGTTTTCGGTGCCGACGGAAATAATGACGCTGGAGAGCGGCGGAACGGTCACTTGCTCTTCTATCACATTCAATGCATGATTTGCTGGCGTCGCGACGGGCGGCAGCGCTTTGTCTGAGGTTAGTGTTATCGACTCAGACCTTAGGTCGATGACGGCGCCGTGGTCACTTAGGAAGTCCATTCCAAGTATCACATCCCTGGAGCAGTTTTGTAGGATTACAAAGCTCGCAGGATAAGTCCGGTTATTGACGGTGACTCTCGCCGTGCAGACTCCAATCGGCGTTATCAGGTGGCCTCCAGCTGTCCGAATTTCGGGTCCACTCCAAGCGGTCTTTACTTTCTTCAGCTTGGCGGCGAATGGCCCACTGACGACGGAATAGTCGGCACCAGTGTCCACGAGAGCGGTGACGTTGTGACCGTCGATGAGAACGTCGAGGTCGCTAGTCCGTCGCCTTGCGTTGCGGTTAGCTCGCGGCGTCGGATCACGGCTGCGTCGATTTGTTGCGCTGCTTCCATCATGTTGAGTCGTCAGGTCTAGCTCGGTCCGCGAGGTTTCGTCGGCAGTGCTCTGTCTGCTTCGCGTCGTGTTCAGCAGGTTTCGTCGCGTCGTCGTCGTCGGCGTCGGAGGAGGATCTTCGGTAGTTCGACGTATAGCAACCGCACCTCCATCGGTTGCTGCCCTTAGTTTTCCGGGTAAGGGCTAGGTGACCGGCCCCGGTTAGGGCCAGTGTACTGCCGGCGGTGCGGTGACATGTAGCGGCCGGACGACGGTGAGCGGGAAGGTCGTCGGGGCGTTCACTGAGCTCCTGCGAGGTAGTCGGCGATGTCTTGCGGTCGGTCACCCCGCTGTGGACGAGGCGCGTCGACGGCGAAACCGCGTAGGCCCATCTGTCGGTACTGGCAGCGGCGGTATGTGTGACCAGCTTCTCCGCAATGGTAGCAGAGTGGACGGTGGTCGGGGGGCGCGCCAAACGTCGGTCTTCCTCGGCGTGTATCGCTGGCCGGCTGGCTGGCTGTATGACGTCGATGGTGGCGGCGGAGGTGTCTGGCGGCGGAACTGCGGCGGAGTGGCGTCTTGACGTGGACGCGGCGGAGGAGCGGGACGGCGGGCCGCAGCAGCGTAGCTGATAGCCTGTGGCTGCGGCTGTACTGGCTGAGCAACGCCAAGTGACTGCTGGATCTCCTCGCGTACTACCTCAGCAATCGACGTCACCCCTGGCTGTGGAAAAGAGAGCTTCCGGAGCTCCTCTCGCACGATGGCGCGGATGGTTTCGCGCAGATCTTCAGAGCCGAGGGCTTGAACAGCTGCGCTGTCTGGAGTCAGGCGACGATTGTACTGTCGGGTGTGCATTTCTAGCGTCTTCTCAATCGTCGTCGCTTCCGAGACGAATTCTTCGACGCTGTTTGGTGGATTCCGCATCAGTCCTGCAAATAGCTCCTGTTTCACTCCTCGCATGAGGGAGCGAACTTTCTTTTCTTCGGGCATGGCTGGATCTGTGTGGCGGAAGAGTTTGGTCATTTCTTCCGTGAATAATGTGACGTTCTCGTTCGGAAACTGGATGCGGGTTTCGAGCGTAGCCTCGGCCCTCTCCTTGCGGACGACGCTCGTGAATGTGGCCAGGAACCTGGTACGAAAAACGTCCCATGTTGTCAGGATGCGCTCTTGGTTTTCAAACCATGTCCTAGCCGCGTCTTCCAAGGCGAAGTACACATGCCGTAGCTTGTCTTCATTGCTCCAGTTGTTAAAAGCGGCGACACGGTCGTATTTTTCAAGCCAGGTCTCCGGGTCCTCGTGTGATGAACCGCGGAAAGTTGGCGGCTCCTTCGGCTGCCGGAGCAGGATGGGCGCAGGCTGCACAGGGGCTGTCATCGTCGCTGCGGTTGAGGTCGTAGTCTTGGTTTGCCTGGTGTTTTCCGGCAGGAGTCCTTGCTCTGGCTGCAAGCCTTTCAGCCTGCGGCTAGCTCGTTGCTGCACGGGGGCTTCGGTGTCTTCTCCGCGCTGTGGGCTGGGTTCACGGCTTGACGGGGGCGTCCGGAACAGGAAGGAACAGCACCTCCACCAGATGTCACGTGGTCGTGACGTTGACCCAAGCAGCAGTCGGTAATGTTCAAGATGAAACTGTTTATTAGGCCGAACTTGTGGCCGGTAAACGGAAAATCAGATTACAGCAATAAGCACTGGCACTGATAGCGGCGAACGGAGCGTCGGCCGTCGATCAACTGTACATCGTTGGAGCGCGCCGGCTTTTATAACGCACGCGTCGAACATTCTAGCCTTATCACTAGTCGTCGCGGAAGCGCTGGAATAATCTTGAGTGTTAGCGTCTTGCGTGCAATCTTAACAGAACGATCTACTACAAGCGAGAAGCTTCTGGAACAATAAGGCGCGGTCTGCGCCGAGTACTGCTGATAGTCTTTGTGGGCGGAAATCGAATACAGTGAAAGAAACGCGCGTGGCAATATGAGTTTAACGTCACGCCATTTGGGCTATGCAATGCGCCCGCCACATTCGAGCGCATGATCGACAACATCCTCCGTGGCCTCAAATGGCAGACACAGTCTTACTTCGTGTGATTTGGCCGGGAAGGTTGCGTTTAGGTTACAGAGCGCACGAAGGGCACTTCGCTCGCTGCAGAGGCCCCGTTTCCGAAAGAAGCGAGCTGTTCCAACACAGGGAAGTAACTGTGACACTTGTTAGTTCACGTTCGTCCTGTGTATACCTGTGCGTATGTTCATGCGTCCTTCGCGCTTGAGCAGTGCGCTCAAAGTTTCGATCTGCTTGCCGTTCTTGGCTTGAAATGCCAATTTGTTGCTATCGCATTCATTGCTTCAGCCTTGCGGTGAAACTGTGACTTTTCTTCGTGCATTCAACGAACCTGATCGCATGTTTGGTCGATCACACCGCTGCTTCGTTTCTGTCGTGGTCACCGTTCATGTTTGCGGACAATCCTATGAGCTTTTTCGGCGCAGTCAACACCATCCTCAGACCGCACTTTGCAGAAACCTTCTTCATTCGTGTACGGTATTGTAATGAAAGGTGGCGTTTTCTCTCTTGGCAGTTTTGCTTTTTTTGCTTTAGCACAAGTGACGACATGATCACTGAGTTGATCATGTCTCAGACATGATCAGACACGGTCATGTCTAACCAACTGGCCCTTTGTAAAGTTTTTCTTAAGTTACTTTCTTGATTGACATGCGTCACGTTTGTCCACTCTTCTGTATTGCGGGCTCGTGAAGCTGCAGCGGCACGGCAGCGTCGGCAAAACGACCCGGAGTTGAGGGCTCGCGAAGCTGCAGCGGCACAGCAGCGATGGCAAGCGGCACGGCAAGCCGCCAAGCCGATCCACAGGCAGCGAGGGCTCGCGCAGCTGCAGCGGCACGGCACGCCGCCAAGCCGATCCACAGGCGGCGAGGGCTCGCGTCACGACGTGTCACGTTTTTGCATGAATGTACGGGGAGACTCATGGTTACCCGAATGATCCTCGGCAGCTTCGCCCACTTATCATCATTCACTTTGTGGATATGCTGTGATTTTTTTTTGTTTTACAGCAGGAGCTGTATATGGCTAGGCGAAACGAAAATCCGTCTGTTCGATCTGGACAGAAACTGCTCCATTGGCTTCGCCGTCAGTGATGTCGTTCTCTACTTCCTGCCCAAGCGCGCACGCCATTGGCTCCGCCGTCAGTGACGTCGTCCTCTCAGTCGTACCCAATCACGCGCGTCATTGGCTGCTCCGTCAGTGACGTCACTCATTTCGTCACAGCGGTGCCGCCGAGCTCGCGCGCAGCAGTACGCGGATCCTACGAACTCCCGAACAGCAAACAACTTTCGAAGAACAGCGCCGAGAGCAGAACAGTGAGAGAACTCGTGTGAGCTGTGCTGATACTACAGGCCGGGCACAAGTACAGACCCGGGTGGCGAAGCGCAAGCAGCAGCTGCTTACCAAGGATCTGGCAGCCTGTCTAGCAGCACTAAATGCAAAGACGGAAAAAACAGCGCTAAAAACTTGACAAACACGAAGACGGACGAAGACAGGCGCTGTATCCTTAGCAAGCGCTGTAACCTTAGCAAGCACTAAATCACAAAGCGGAACGCAAGCGCCAGTGGCGTGCGGGTGCTGCTAACCACGACATAGAGCTAACTCAGAAGATTGAATGCAAGCCAGGACGGCGAGCCGAGGAGGCGGCGGTGCGGACAGAGCAGCGTCAGCGTGGCAATGGCGGGAGGCCGTTCGACGGGGCCAAGGCCCGCTTTTGGCGCTAGTTTCTCGAGCATCCCTTTGGCTCCGTCGGGATTAACCCACTGGTGAGAGGGCCGCGACGTTTAGGTACGCTGGTTAACCATCTGTACAGAGTGCTTGGGCGCTGATTTTTCTTTTCTATTCCGAATGCTGGTGCATTACGTGTTTCTCCTCGCATGACGGAGCTTGTCATACCCCTTAACGACTTAGCATCGACGGCATTCGGGCAAGTGCTTTCGACAGATGCGATGGTGGGCCCATGCATAAAGTTATGGTAAGACTCTCACATGCTAGTCTCATTTTATTGCAAAGGTTGCATCAGTTCATTGCGTTTAAACAGTCTAAGTAGTAATATAATGTGCATTAGCGAAAGAGCGCTTGAGAAACTCCTGTATATATGTGTGAGGCACTACGCAATTACTGCTAAGCAATAGGAACCGGGTTGTGGAATACCCGTTTCGTTAGCATAATGAAGAATGCCGGCAGTAGCATTATTCACTATTCACATGTGACGCTTAGTGTGACCCTACGCTTCTGCCACACTATAGTACGCTATAGTACTTTGTTGCACTAATACTCAGTTTTTTTTTCCCGAAGCAATTTCTCTTGCAGGCGGTCTTTGTGGTAAAACACCTGCTTGCCACGCAGAAGTCCTAGCTTCGATTCCCTCTTGAACTGACAGAAATTTATTATTTAGTTATTCACAAATATCCCGAATATAAGCTCGCCGAAAACGCGTACTTATCGCTCTGAACCAACTACGCCGACACCGGTATTTCTCCGACACAAGCTGTAAAACCCTATCGCGTGAAAAAGTCAGTAACCTGCCGTATATATATATATATTGAATTGCCCCAGAAACGAAAAATAACTATACGGCAATATAAGGTTTCATTCCGGAATTATATGGTGTTCAATGTACGGCAAAGATTCGGTTTTATTCAGCCATGTCCAGAGAAAAAAAATCAACGAGATTTTAGGGGTAGGCATGGAAGTTATTACCTGAATGCTGGCCTAACTACATTGAGCGCTGCGCGTAAACGAGCTACTAACCGCGTTTTTGGGGCTGACGACGTCAGCTGATGATTCACCACCCGTAGCTTGCCACTGATTGGCTTTAAAATCACGAACATCCACTGATAGTTCGTATTGCCGTCGAGCCGACTTACAAGACAGAAGCTGCGTAGGCAACGAAACATGGTGACGTGGCTTAACCGGGACGCAAGCGCGGCCGCTGTTTGACTGCTGAATAATCATTGGTGAATGGTAGTGACATTCGTGGCTCCAACACGCCCATTCCAAAGGCACACTTACTGACAAGGTGCTGAGCAGAGCACTTGACGGGTATCAACCCACCAGGAAAGGCTTTCGCCCTTCATATTGAATCTAAGATTCTTCAGTCGGCGCCATGCTAAGACCAATTACAGTCGAACCCCACAATAATGAAATCACAAGGGAAGCAATTTTTGTTCGCTCTCGTGAGAATTTCATTGTGGCGAAAATAGAAAACTACGACCACCAGTTACTTCGTAGAAACATACTTATTTAAAGATCTTACTGCGTTTCACGTTACCTTGAAGGAACATGACGGCTCGAGCCTCACAACTTAGTGAGCTTTGCTTAGCTTCGTCGTCGTCGTGTGTGCCAGGAAGGTGCGAACGATGTCAAAAGCATCAAGGACTTCATGCCAACTTGCTTTACTTTTTTGCGTTTTTTAGGGGCGAAGCTCCTTAAGCCGTGGGTCGTGCGTCCTCGATGTATGTTGTAGGTAGCCACCTCTCGTTTAGTTCTTGGAATATCCGCTAGATGGCGGTACTTGTATATGATGAATATATTTAGAGGCGATGCCCCTTATGGCATCACCTCAGCGGTCCTCGGTTGTCCATGCATTCTGAGTAGCCAGTAGGCACTGGATTTCGACCTCCAAGGTAGTGCCGGTGTGAGATGTCTCCTGTGCGTGATTAAACAATAAAAAAATTCACAACGTACATGTAAAATTAAAGTGAGCTGCGAGTCGCCATGACTGTCATCGACCCTTTAGTATAAATGCGCCCGATCTCACGTCGTTGATGATGTACTGCGCAGAATTCGCGGAAGATTACCGGTTTACCGACGCACCTCCGAAGCTTCGCCCGCTCATCATCATTCACTCCGTGGATATGGTGTCGTCGTCTCCAGTTCTCGTCTCGTTTCCGAGAGGGCGCTGTCCTATAGACATGCGTACACTATGGTGGTTGGGTGAAGGTACGCTAGATGGCGTTGGCGGTGCAGCTGCTCTCCGATTGCGCGGACCGCCGTACGAGTGCGCTTGCCCGATCGTGCTGCTTCGCGGACCATGGACGACGACCGGTCGTTGAAGTTTGAATAAAATTTCACACACACTATCGCTTTGATTACTGCTGGGCGAAACCACTGAAGATTTCACGGTGTAACCATGATTGCTTCAGTCACCATAACTCTCATCGACCCTTTAGTATAAACGCGTCCGATCTCACGTCGGTGATGATGTACCGGGCAGAATTCACGGAAGATTCACGGTTTACCGATGAACCTCCGCAGCTTCGCCCACTCATCATCATTCACTCCGTGGATATGCTTTGTTTTTTGTTGCTTTCCTAACTCTCATATTCTTTCCGCACACTGTAGGTGATAACGTCGTTGCTGAACTCGTCGTACACGATCAGGTCGTTGTCAGCACACTAAAAGTCGTGCAGTTCAGCAGCGTCCGGTATCGCTCCAGCGACAGGGCGAAGCCCGTT
>JALIZH010014461.1:0-113232 GCA_030522465.1 Rhipicephalus appendiculatus
GGGCGCTCGCTTCGGTCGAGCGGGACCTGGTCGCCGGCAAGACGTCAAGGTGCGGCACAGAGTCTTCGAGCTCGAGCCAGCGAGCCACACGACAAGGCGTATTCGCACCACGATGGACTCGACGCCACGTTTCCCGGTGCTACGTTCATCGACGGTACGCGTGAGTGTGTTCTTGGAAACTTGGTGGCGGGGGAGTGACGCGCGTTGACTGTTAAGACAGACTTTCGTCTCGCGTTAAAGGAACCTGACTGCAGACTTTTTATACCTATAATCTTGTATCGCTCTGATGTTCTTCCTTGTGTCATCTAGTCCTCGTCCTATATAAATGTTATCTGCGTAGTTGTGAGGATGTCTTTAATGCGTCCGATCACCTGGGCCCTACTGAGTAAACCCCTTACTCATCACAAGAGAAATTACTAGCGTTCAGGAGCTTCGGGCATTGCTCATTTCAGACCGACTCCAGCAGCCGATGCGCGAAGACATGCCCACATACGTGCTACAGCATGAGACAACAGAATGGCTGAGACCTCAGGACCTGGCCAAGCTGGCGCAGAAATATGAGGAGAGCAGGAGTAATAGAAATCCAGGAAAACCAGCCACTGGTAGTTCGAAAATAGCGAAATGTTCAACCGCCGCTCGACAGAGAGGCTAGCTCAGGGAAATCAGAGAACGGGTTCTCCATGCTATGCTTGCAGAGAGAGCGGCCACTATCAATGGCAATGCTCGCAAACGACACAGCCGGCGGCGGAAGAGGGACAAGACCATTTGCCTCCGGCGAGACTCGCCGGAAGGGCGGCATGTGAACCGGCGGAGGAGAGCTTAATCCCGGGGTGCTGGGAAGTCAAGGTTAACATGGATCGAGTTGATAAGTGCAGGGCGCAAGTTCAACGCGTGCTTAGATTCAGGATCAGACATTAGAGTGATCAGAGAAGAGCTAGTGCCGGAAGTTGCGAAACTCCAGGGAGTAGGCCAAGTGCGCTTGAGAGGGGCATTTGGGCAGGCTGTCCCAGCTGAACTAATGTACGTCCTTTTAGCACTGCACATTCCAGGTGGAGGCACAACTCCGGAGATGATGGATCTGTGTGCGGTTACCGATAAACTCGTTGAAGGAGTGGACGCCCTGCTAACGCCCGACACGCTTGAACAGCTTAAAGAGACGCAAAGCGAATCGCGGGAATTGGCGGTTCGTATAGTGAGAGCGGAGCGGAATGCCACTGAGGAAATCGATCATGAAGATGAGATGAGTGTTCAGAAGACGCTGGTGCACCAGCCAGATTCAACGGTATCACGAGCAGCTTCTACGGCAGAAGGACAAGTAACGGCTAAAGAGGCGGGTGATGACATGTTCGCAAAAGAGCAGCGATAGGACAGCTCTCTGCGCTTGCCATAGGAGCATGCGCGTGAGGGAACACACGGGATGTTCATACAGGGGGGCTTATTGTTCCACCGAGAACTCTTGAACGGGAGGCAGTGTAAGCAACTTGTTTCACCTGAAACACGTCGCCAAGAAGTGCTGGCGATCGCTCATGATGCACCTGTCGGCGGGCATTTTTCGGGAAAGAAAACGAAGGAGTGCGTTCGTAGTGCATTCTTTTGGCCGACAATGGTGTCGGACAACAAGAAGCATTGTCAATCTTGCCATACGTGCCAGAAATTCGCGAGTAGAAAAGTGGCCGATCGAGTGCCAATCGCTCCCCTCACAAGACTGCAAACACCATTCCAGGTGGTGTACCTTGACTGTATCGGTCCTGTAGAACCTGCATCATCGCGTGGCCATGGATACGTTTGTGTATGATTGACTTATGCACGAGGTGGCCTGAGGTCATTCCGCTTCGAGCTTTGACCGCGAGCGCTACTTGACAGGCGCTGTTAGATATCTTCTCGCGGTATGGGGTCCCAGAACTCATATGCAGTGACAAGGAAACTAACTTTACAGCAGCGTTTACTAGAGAGCTAACAGAAAGGCTAGGGGTGGAGATACGGTTTTCAACGCCAGAACATCCACAGAGTAATGGCCTAGCCGAGAGGTGGAACGCAACATTTAAGGCGGTGCTGAAACATGTCATACATGATCATTCGCGAGATTGGGACCGTTATTACCATGTGTTTTGTGGGCTTATCGTGAGATCCCTCATGAGATAACAGGCGTGTCACCGTTCGAGCTAATGTACGGTCGTATGGCCCACGGACCATCAAACATATTACAGAAAAGCTGGACGGGAGATTGGCAGGCTCCAACATGTCTAAATAAAAGTGCGACTGCTTATTTGACGGAGCTACGTGCGCGAATGGCAGAAGCAGGACGCGCAGTTGACGGCCGCGCAGAACGACTACAGCAGATGTATACTGAGAAGTACAATCTTCGAGCCAGGCCAAAAGAGTTTGACGTGGGGGGAGTTAGTACTCGTTGTTGAGACAGTACATGTGGGGAAGATGCAGCCTAAATGGAATGGACCGGCAGAAGTTGTACAGCAGGTGCGGCAAGACAGCTACATCGTCAAGTTCCCGGACGGTGGGTGCACGCCAATCACCTGATAAGTGGGTGCGCTGATAAGTGGGTGCACGCCGATCACCTCAGGAAGTACTATGTCCGTGTACACAACACAGCAGTGGTGTTTGAGACAGATGAAGAGTTCGTGCAGTTGGAAACAATTCCGCAGCGTAGAGGGGCACACAGTGGTATATTTACAGTACTCCAGGGAAGTACACACCTGTCGAATAGGCAGGGACAGGAATTGAATGAGGTAGTGAAGAAATATGAAAACACGTTTTCAGAAAAGCCTGGAATTTCTAAAATTGGGAAACATAGAATCACTCTGCTCCCGGGCACGACGCCGGCGAAGTCCTACCCCTACCGTGTGCCGGTGGCACTGACAGGAGAAGTGGAAAGACAGGTATGCGAGTTGCAGTAATGGGGCTTGATATACCCAATTGAAAGCAGCTTTGCGCACCCGGTTGTGTGCGTCGCGAAGATAGACGGTACGGTGAGAATGTGCGTTGATTACCACCGACTGAATGCAGTTACAGAACGAATTTCCCAATGGGGAAAACGGCGTAATTGCTTAATGAAGTGGCGAAGGCTAACTACATAACGCTACTTGATATGATTCGATGATACTGGCAGATACCGGTCGAAGAGAGCTCGCAGAAGCTTACCGCATTCGCGACCACGAGTGGCCTATACGCATGGCGAGTAATGCCGTAAGACGTACTCCAGACAGGCGCTGTCTAGAACAGGCTTGTTGGTTCCGCGGCGGTAAACTTCAGTTGTACCTCGACTGAATGGCTCATTACTTCCGTAGCTGGTTTCCGGCAGGATAAGGGCAGCAAAGTGTGAGAACGTGGAGGCGGAGATACGTCTCTGAGAGAAAGAATGTTGTTTGCTTCATTGGTGGAGCAGCGGAAGGGGTTGGTCCCACAAGGCGGTCTCAGACGAGACGGAAGAGATTTAAGGAAGAGAACAGGGGAGGAGAGAAGCTTGCTGCTCGAAGAGATCGCGACGAGTGGACAGAGGTCGTGCTTGGCGCCGACTCTGATCCAGGGATCGAGAACTGGCTGTTGATTTATGCAGTGTGTTAAGGGCTCGGAAGGAAACGTGTGGCGTGGATCCAGCTCAGTTGTCATTGCGAGGTCGGTTTAGTGGCCGCCCCGGCCTTTGCTTGTAAATACGTGTCGGTGTGTAAATAAATTGAAGCTTGCCAGGAACTGAGCAACTGACCAGTCCAGTCCTTCAACGTGTCGCCGTGGTCATCCGAACCATAGGGATCATCTACATCACCCAATCTTAACTGGAGCCTTCGGTCCGCCTTAGTTCAGGGAGTGTCGTGATGCGACGCCACATGAAGGGTAGGGCTGCTTGCGTCAGACGTGCGTCCGAGCGCTTTCCCACAGAAATGTCATAGAAGTGTTTTCCCTCTCCAAGATCATGAATCTCTCAGATTTGTTCCTTCGGGTGCTTTGTTTGTAGCTCAAAGCAATGCCGCCGGTGCCTCACAACGCTCGTATGGCACCTCTTAAAGGCAGCGCATGCACTCCAGCGTCGCAGTGACCGTCCCCTGTTTGTTGCTCGCACAGCGCCACGAACGGACACGCGCTAACTCAAAACACAGTTTCTCTTATAGACAGCGTGACCGCAAACATAGTGAAACGAGGGATGCAAGACGCCGCCCCACGGATCTGTACACAACTGAACAAAAAATTACTTCATATTGTTTCTGTCTTGAGGCACCACATAAAGGGTGCTCTCCCCCATCAACGCAAAGCACACGCGAAGGCTTGGCGATGGGCGAGAATATGAAAGGGCTTGAAGAGAGGGTGGTTAACGGCTGGAACGGGCGCATTTGGCTGGCATTGAGAAAATAGAGGAGGCGTTGGCCAGCCTGTTTGGGGGTCGTATGCGGCTATCCCCCTATCTTGTCCTTACGTCACAATCGGGCAGCAGGCTCGCGAACGGCTACGCTTGTTGATGTTGAAGCGAATAAGCCGATAAGACATTCCAGCACCGCTTCCTTTAAACCACGGTGCTTTAAGCGCACCTTGCATTATGATTACGAGGGACAAGGAAATGGAGGTCTTCGGAAAGTTTGAGCATCTGGCGTTCTTTAACGTGCACTTGAATCTAGGCAGACGGGGCTCTTCTATTTCGACTCCATCGAAATGCGGCCGCCGCGTCCGGGGTTCATGCTTCGACCTTCGGGTAAACGTATTAATTTGTAAAATGACATCAGTTGAACATCTCAGAAAGTTAAAAGATATAAATGTGACATTGGTTCACACATATAGAGCATGTCCTGGCAATCGAGCGCCGAGATTTTAAAGAGCAAATGCGTCACGTAAGAAAACCTAGAATATATTTTGCTCTACATACAGCAATAGCCGCCACTGATATAGTAAAATACATCGAAGTTCGCTGATTATAATTGTGCAACTCAGGATGCATCGCCTTAATTATCAAATGGACAGAGAGGCATCGCTAGGGCTACTTAACCGACATCCCGTTGTGTTATCTTCGGGAACACTAAACGTATGTGTAGTTGGGAAGAGAGGCAGCATCGACAAAGCGCAGCAGATAAAATCAAAAAGTCTGGATGGCGCTTAACTGTGATTGACGCCCTTGAACCGAGGTAGTTGGTTATGTGAATGAACCCTCTTGTAATATGGTGGAGTCGCTGGGTAGTCTTCGAAGCTAGAACTACGAAGCGTCAGCAATGCAGAAAATTGACCACCCAAGGTACTACCTCCTAGAATCCAGCCCCTGCATGTCCCAGCGCGCTGTCACTGAGCCACCCTCTGATATTCAGCGGCCCTGACGACCAACGTTGAGGACTGGTTGGTGACTTTCCGGAGGGTGACACACAAGCGGTGCGATATTAACAACTGGGCTCCCTTCAAGACGGCCTTTTCGGAAGTGTTCGGCCGTCCGCTGTACGAAAGCTCCACGAAGAACAGCGACTTCGTGAGAGCGCTCAACAACCGGGAGAGAACATCACCAGATACATTGAAGACTTCGTTGACTTTTGCGAACGTGTCAATCGCGATGCTCCAATGAGACAAGATCAAGCAGATGCTCAAGGGGATAGCCCATAACGCATATTAAGTGTCCTTAGCCCAGGACCTACAAACCGCAGCAGAATTAGTAAGCTTGTGCCAGAGTTTCGACCAGTTGCGCAAGCAACACGCCCAAACACGACCTCCCTTGAAATAGCATGACTCGATCACGGGCTTGACTGTCGGCGACTAGACTACCATGTTGGCTCAGATAAAGCCGCTTGTGCGTGAGGAGGTCGCACGACACCTCCGCATTTTATAGAGCGCGCCCGGACCCGCACAGGCACACCATCTGGCCCCGGCCATATGACAAGTTCTAGAAGAAGACGTAACTGACGCTTTCCCTTTCACTCTTTCACCGCCTGTGGAAGCTGCGCACTTGCCGATCGCGCAGGTCGTTGCAGCCAGGGCGCACCGCCAAGCAACTTTTCCTCGGCGGTGCCTGTTCGCCCATCGCCAGTTCCGTTAAGCGGACCAGTGGCTAGTCTAGGGATGGTAAAATCGATGAACGATTAATTGATTGATTAAAGGTACACGGTTAATTCATTAATCGTAATTGATTACCTCCTTTCAATTATTCAAATTCATCGATTAAAACTCTTCAATTGAGCGATTACGGCACCCCCCCACTAATACCGCCTCTTCGCCGGAGCGCATGAGTGCGTGGTGAGCCGAAGTCGAGCGCGCCTCCTGTTTTCACTACAATGGATATTTGTACGTTATAGTAGAATGAACTCGAAGCGGGCGGCCGGCCCTACCCCATAGAAAGAGAAACGAACTTGCCCTTAACTCATTCACCTAGGGTGTCCACCTCGAAGCCTTCCACAAGGCTTCAAGCGCGGGCAGGAGGCCGCCCCACGCAGACGAGGCCAGAAATGCACTTGCCCGCTTCTCTTCACTTACAGCCTACTGCATTCACGTCCTCTCGCCTCCCTTCTATCGTGTGCTGGTTAACCGTCGGCAAAGTACACGTGGTGCTTGCTTGCCGTGTTGCGTTATTATTACATTTTGGTGCGCATACTGTTCCTTTTCTCATGTCATCATGGCGAGCAATTGCGACAGGAACGCGGTGTGGATGTTGCTCACAGAAGAGACGAAAACGACGCGAAGTGGGATAAAGGTGGTAAGCATTACCCGAAGCCAGTGACGGAAACTCTTAAGATATTGTTACATAGGTGTTTGTGCCACTGTGGACTAGAGGACGCTGGTAGCCGAAGAAGAAATTGTGTCTCAGGCTTAAATCGATGGTGTTGCACTTGTCATAGTGCGTCAACGCTACATTGTAAATATACTGTAAATACCGCAACTCTAGGTGTAACATTTTAGTGGAGGTGCGGGGTAGTCTCTACGAAAGTCGGACCTGGATCTCCACAGCGGACGTCATATTGGTTCTGCTGCAATGGCCACCGACAGTGTTCCGGCCGCTCAGACACCAGTGCAGTACGTCATGACTCCGCTACGTGATCCGGGAATCTTCACCGGTACTGGCAAGGTCGACGTCGAAGAGTGGCTGGTGATGTACCAGCGCGTCGCCAACAGTTACAGGTGGCATCCAACACTTATGCTGGCTAACGTGATATTCTACCTGGGGGAAACCGCAAAGGCGTGGTTTGATACGCACAAAACTGAGCTCACAAGTTGCAACGTCTGCAAAAAGAGGCTACGTGATCTTTTCGGGAGAGCAATCGGACGCCGAGTAGAAGCCCGGGAGGAACTCGCGTCCCGCACCCAGACATCCACCGAATCGTAGATCTATTACATTCAGGACGTTCTGTCACTTTGCCGAAAAGCGGATGACAAAATTCCGGAGGCAGATAAGGTCGGACACATTATGAAGGGCATCGCCGACGATGCATCCAACTTCTTACTATGTCGGAGCCGCACAACAGTTGATTCCCTCATTAAAGAGTGTCGCCACTTTGAGCAAGTAAAAGGCAAGCGCATCGTGCGAACGCTTCGACCGGCTTCTTAATACGTCTCCGACCTCATCCTGCAACGAACCTGTGCCGTCGCATCAACCAACATCACCAAGTTTGACGCAAGCCATACGTCGCGAACTTGAGGCTATGGCTCCGAGCTCTCCTGGTCCCCATACGCATGACAACTTGGCAATCTCGCTCATTCAAGCTGTTGTTCGCCAGGAAGCAAAACGGCAAGTTGGGCCAGTTGGTTGGGATTCATTTTTTCACTCGGTTACTGCGCAACACACACGAGGACAATAGAAGGAAAACGGACAACACAGCGCTCACTTGCAACTGATATTTTATTGAAAAAAGGTGACACACATATGGATTAAGTGCATACACCGTGACATGCGCAGAACAAGAGAAGCATCAAGGAAGCGTTGTCAAAATATTTCTTGAGATAATCAAGAGTGGCACAGGTAACTAAATTCTTTATCATGGAGTGAGCCTGATTGTTCACTTATACACGTGCTATCCCTAATCATTATATGGTAGGCCTCCGCGATTTCCCTTCTCAATTGGTTAGGATGCTTAAAAATGACGGTGGTTTTGTTAAAAATGGGATGACAACCGCATGACCTGCATGCTCCGGTAGATGAAGTCGCACGGCCCCTTGTAGTGAAAGCTCATGTTCCCTTAGTCGAACATTGACACATCGTTTGGTTTGTCCCACGTACTCTCTGCCGCAAGATAATGGAATGAGATACACACCCTGTTTCACACATGTGATGTACTTATTCGTATGATTCACAGTGCACTTTCCCTTTACTGTGTAGCGATGCCTTGGAACTTGGAAATGGGTTGCACTCTCGAGAGCCTTCTAGTGGGTCATCTGCAAAAAGGACGCCGCTCGCGCTGAGAGTTCTTGCCTGGCCGTGGCTGTCGCCATTACGCAGTATCTCTGAGTACCGGCAAATAAACACCTAAACAAATTGGTGGAGAGTGCTGTGCTCCCATTCGATGCCGACGGACGGACGGACGGATGCACGGACGGACAGATGCACGGATGGTCGGACGGACTGATAGACGGACGCACGCCCGCACGCACGGACTGAAGGACAGAAAGATGCACGAATGGACGGACGGACAGACATGCACTGACAGAGTACGCTCTATTTGAAACCTATATGCGTGCTATGAACGCTATATGTACGGTATATGTAACACCTGTGTTTCGGTCCGACGGGGACCTACGACGACGGCGACAACGGACATGGTGCAAGCCTAAGGAGCCTCATTTCTTACAAACGTCGCTAATGCCGCAGTCAGCAGAATATGCTCCAAGTAAGTGCGGAGTACACTATCCGACACTAAAAATGCATACCTGCTGTCTAATGCACGGTGACAGGGACACCTCAGCAAGTTTCTCTATGTCGGAGTTAAGCACGCGAAAAAAATGAAAGAGACCTTTTGAGTTTTCTTTTGCTGCAGCCTTGGAAAGTCAACGTACCCCAACACAGCTTACAAACCGCAACTGTTGTGGAGCAAAAGCGCACATACGTGAAAACTCAGATCCTCGGGCTGCTGATAGAGAATAAGGTCTTAAACATAACTATGCTGCATGGCAAAACATGGTAGAGGCATTTCCCCTGCAGTGGGCGTAGTCAGGCTGATGATGAAGAAGAAAATGATGATGATGATGCGCCATGAAACAACAAATATTAACACTTCAACGAAAAAAAAATTGCACTGTTAGCGTTTGAGGTTGCTTTTCGTGATGGAAACAGTGCGAACTCGAAACTGCAACGCACCAAAAGTGCGCACATGTGGGAACTTCAAACCATCCCACACTGCTGGCACGCAACGCGCAGTTGAAAATACTAAAATTGATAGACACTTTGTAAATTCCAAAGTGTGTTCGGCGAACGGATGTACCCATTGAGACCGAGTCGGTCAGAATTGAACACGCTACGTGCGTCTCCTTAGCGAGTTTTAGTATAGCGGGAAGCAGCAAACGCAAGGATTTAGCGTTAGCGTTAGCGTTGCGTGCTCCATACTGAGCATCCGCAGTACGTATACGTAGCCCGAGCTCTTACGTACGTACGCTATTTCTGGAATATAGCGTTCAACGCTAACGCATGCAAGAGATTACGTACGTAGGGCAAGATTGCGGTGCCTGTTGAAGCGAGAGCCGTCCACTTCGAATCTTTCTAGTCATCGGCCTGCATTGTTAAGCTCATTCACTCCCAAATAATGCTCGTATTTGATTTAGATTTGAGTAATGAGGCTTCGCTAGCCGTTTACTGCCGATAAAATAGCTCTGTTTTCGAGATACGTTGTCGATTAGCGGTGTAGTAGGCCTTGTGAGAATATGTGGTGCGAGGGACGCGAAACCGAAACAGGTGAACGGAAATAATGTGCCGTGCGGTGGCAAAGTGCGATTGTGCGCGTATGTGCCGTGCGGGGCCGAAGAAGACGACGTCGGCACCTCGTGAAGCGCGGCCTCGAGGGTGGGGGACCCGTGCCTTCGGCAGTGCGTGACGGTCGTGTTCCAGGCCGAGCGGTGTTCGTGGCCGAGCAGGACTCCGGCTGGGCGACTGGTCCAGGGACCAGGCGGTGCGTGGTGGTTCCCGTTCCTGAAACCGGCGACCGAGCAAACGAGGCCTGCTTTCCAGCTGGCCCAGGGAGCAGGCGAGGTGCCGCTGACCGCGCTGCCGTCCACAGCGGTTGCTCGAGTTCCCGCTGTGGGCCACCGTTCCTGCTGCCGTCACACGGGCTGGCGCGACCTCGGTGTGCTGCCGGGACGAGACGCGGTGGCCGTGTGCTGCTGCTGAGCAACCAGCCCCAAGCGCGTCTACTGTTGCTGTTGCGGCAGAGGGCCGGAGCAGGGCGAGAGCCGACCCCCGTTGAGGGCTGCCAATGAGCCAGGCGGCGCACCGTCTCCGAGCGACCGGCGTCGTTGTCCACGGCAACTATACGGCGAGAGACGCTATTTGCTCAGACACTATTAGTGCAAGCCGATATATGTGTTTAGCTCGCGTGCCCATTAAGTGTTAGTGCCTGTCTGTCCATGTGTGAAGTTGTAATATAAGTGTGAACGTGTTTTTGTGCACTGGCGTACTGTATGGATCTTTCTGGAGCGGTCCTGCCCCAATAACAACATCACAGGCCTAACAAAATTTGTTTACGAGGTTCGCTCATGTTTTTGGTAGCCGCGCAGAGATGGCGACGCTGTATTCATTCACCTGTTTCCAAGATAAAGCAAAGACGGCCACATGTCAATCCGTAAGCGTTTCCCGCTATACTAAAACTCTCTCTTCTTGCGTGACTGGACACGGTGGACACAGCGACGCTACGCAAGCAAAGCGCGAGCGCCGCAGAGTACGACGCTAGGCGAGACCGACGCGACCTGCGTCCATTGGCGCGGCCCGGCGGACCCTGGCACCGTGCCAGGGCACGGACGGAAAGACGGACGGACGGACGGACGGACAGACGTAAGCATGACACATTAAAGGCTTTCGCCTTCATAAGTGATACCTGTTGAATGCTGCGAATATTGACAGCGTGCTGCGTGTGGCGTAGTAGAAGTGATACCCCCTTCTCGTTTTCAAAACAATTTCAGCGTCTGCGGCGCATTATTCGCACAAACGCCACCTTATAGCTGTAACTTGCGAAGGTTCACAATCATGCTGTTTTGCATTGGCACATACATAGAAAATAATTGCGCACTAAATCGGTACCCACCCACACAAGGCGAAGTATTCCGCAGTGCTGGCGGCGCAGACTCAAAGCAAGCCGTCTATTCAAGAAAGTCATGCGTGCAAGGGCACCATATCCACGCTAGTCAAACGAAATGGCTTTCTGATGCTTCAATAGCACACATTCGCAGTCGTCACTGAAGTTTTCAGAAAATAATGCAACGTACCTGCAGCGGATCAACAAAACGTGGCCCAACGACTTCGAAGCAGCACCGATTGCGGAGCCTTCTTCAAAAATGGCGATCCTGGTGACGCATCGGGCGCCGATCTGACTGTTCCTTGCCCTATCTACGCCGCTCTGCGCATGCCTGGTTTCTCGCGCAGACCGTAATGCATGGTGCGTCGAAGCGCCAAATATTTGTCGCAGCGAGCAAGCGCAAGAATTGAGCGGCGGGAACGAGGAGCGTGCGCATGATGCCGCAACTCATTCCTTCCTTCTCTCCTACAAGACAATGCGCATTTTCGGGCGGCATGGTATAGAACGAGAATACCGTAGTTGACCTGTACGGTCGTGATACCGCATTGTTTACGCAATATATGGCGCAAAAGTAATGGTCTTGTTTTCAGGGTTCAGTCTGTCACTTCCGAAAACAGCGTGTTCAAGCTTCAAGCACAGTTTTCTTGAGCGATGACGCGGAAACTCAGCAGCCCTCTTGACATAAACACGCATAGTAGATAAACCCCAGCACGTGCAACTGGGACGTCGTCTGGACTTGAAGCACATCAGGTGCCGCCATTAGTTGAGCGAATATGCAGCGCTAGGAAGCGCGCTCGCGGATTATGAAAATGGTCCCACGCACCCTGGGGAAACGCGACTTTCAACTAATGCGACTTTCAACGTGTTCTAATGCCTGATACGTTAGACAGCAATCACATTTCGGGCTCCACGGGGGTCTAGTGGTTCATGATTAAAAACGGCGCAATGAACATGAGACACAAACGAACACGAAGACAGGCGCTAGTGGTTGCGGCGCTCGACTGCTGACCCCAGGGACGTGGGATCGAAATATGGCCGCGTCGGCCGCTTTTTCGGTGGAGTCGAAAATGCCTGAGGCCCGCGTACTTAGATTTAAATTCACGTTAAAGAACACCAGGTGGTCGAAGGTCCACTATGGCGTCCCTCATAATCATATCGTAGTTTTGGACCTTGAACCAGCATTATTATTATTAAATGCGAAGCATTTCTTTGCGTACTGCAGGCACTTTTAGCGTTTCTATCTATCTATCTATCTATCTATCTATCTATCTATCTATCTATCTATCTATCTATCTATCTAGCCGCCTACGTCTGGGTGATCTCGTGATTACCCCTTTAACTTGGGGTAGACCAAAATTAGTATGTGAGAATAAGATGGTTTGACGAATATGACTCGCTGGTCGTGACATGAATAATGACAATCCCGTCGCGTACGTCGTCAAACTCTTTCGGGCAAACCCTGTGGCACATACCACGGGGCGGGTATGTGCCACAGGTATGCGGGTATGTGCCACAGATGATTGACAGTTTAGACTACCCAGGAACGGCGAGACAAACACTTGGTACTTTTAACGCCAGAGCGTTAAAAAGCTGACGTCATCAGCAGCGTTGACCGGACGAATGCAAATTATAAATGTCAGAGTCCCAACAGGAATCGAACCTGTGGGATGCCGTGTCGACGGAAAGACGCATCCCAACATGAAAACGTAAGGTGCATTTATTCAACTACAGTAGCAGCTTCGGGAGAGCATTCTGACGCTATGTATACGCTCGACAGAGGTAGTGGAACAAAATGATGCGCTTCCAATCTTGGCAGCCTGGTTTTGTAGCCACTGCTGGTGACGTCAGCCTTGGGTGACGCTGCGGTGGCGCTGCGGCTTATCCGATTGCAGTGAAGAATGTGGTCGTGTCACGCCGGGCTGCCTGATAGCAAGGTGAATGCTGCGCGGTATTGTGCGCAGATTGTGTCGCCACATCACCCCCCCCCCCCCCGCGGAGTGGAGAGCCATCACGGCTTGTAGAAATCTGTCGATCGCACGCGACGTCCAGAGCGTGCAGTGACACTAGCAGCAGGCTGCGATGTCAAGGTTTGGAAATGGGCGCCTTTAGGTGTACTGGTGTTGCCTGGTTCGTCAGAAGCGATGAATGCTGGCTTCAGCCGGTCAATCGAAACACGAACTTCGTTCCCGTTGATGCGCAGGGTGAAGTTTTTGTCGTCGCGATGAACGACCAGGTAGGGTCCAGTGTACGGTGGCTGGAATGGCCTGCGGACGGTGTCGTCGCGGAGGAAAGCATGCGTGCACGTTGCAAGCTCCTTGAAGACGAAAGGCACGGGCTTATATTGGTGAGCTGCAGGGACCGGGCGAAGGACGGCGATGGTGCGTCGGAGCCGGGCGACGAAGTCGGTGGGGTCTGCCATCGCGTTGTTGGAAGGCGGCGCAGTGAGAAATTCACCAGGGAGGCGGAGCGGTTCCCCGTAGACGAGCTCTGCTGGGGTAGCGTGGATGTCCGGCTTCAAGGTGGCGCGAAGACCGAGGATGACGGCTGGGATGGCCTCGAGCCAGGTTGAGTCCGGGTGGCACATAATGGCTGCTTTGAACTGTCGGTGAAAGCGCTCGATCATTCCGTTGGCGCAGGGGTGGTAACTGGTGGTCCGCAAGCGTTCAAAACCGATGGTCAGCCCGAGGAGCCTGAAAAGGTGCGACTCGAACTGTCGTCCTTGGTCGGTGGTTACGCGGCGAGGGGCGCCGAAACGAGCAATCCAGCCGGTGAAGAAGGCCGAGGCGACGTCTTCCCCGGTGATTCCCTCGAGGGGCCATGCCTCGGGCCATCGAGTGTACCGGTAGATGGCGGTGAGGCAGTAGCGATAGGGTCCAGCCGGGGGAAAGGGTCCTATTATGTCGAGGTGGACGTGCTCAAACCGACCAGATGGCTGAGGGAATGTTCCGAGTGGTGACGTGACGTGCCTGGTGACTTTAGCGCGTTGGCATTGAATGCAGGAGCGCGCCCAGGTGCGACAATCCCGCTGCACGGAGGGCCAGACATAGCGGTCAGTCCACGAGGCGTGTAGAGGCGCGTATGCCAGGGATGGCTGAGGTTGTGGATCTGGTTGAAAAGACCACGGCGATGGGACAGGGGTACATAGGGCCTGCTTCGTCCTGTCGACATGTCGCAACAGATTGTGGTTGTCGACCCTGGAATGGGGACTTGTTGTAGCTGTAGTGAGGACCTGCCCTTTTGAGAAGTTCCTGCATTTCGGCGTCCGTAGTCTGAGCCTCGGGGAGGACGTCCGCTGTTATCTGCACCGAGCTGATGGCTGCCACACGTGAAAGTGCGTCCACGACCACATTGTCTTTCCCGCTAACGTGTTCGATGTCGGTGGTAAACTGGGCAATGAACGAAAGCTGGTTCTGTTGACCGGCGGGAGTTTGTCCCGACGTTGAGAGAAGGCGTAGGTAAGAGGCTTGGGGTCGGTGTAAATAGTGCAGTGCTGCGCTTCGAGAACGTGGCGGAAGTGTTGAACTGCTTCGTATATGGCCAGAAGTTCTCTGTAGTAAGCTGGCAAACTCGTCGGGGCAGCGGTCGTGGTTTCGTCGGTGGAACTGGCCTTTGAAGGGGTCGTCTTCTGAGCTGAGAGTTTCCTGGAAAAGAATGCCAAGGGGTGCCAGGTGTTGTCCACGCGTTGCATGAGGGCGGCGCCGACGGCGAAACCAGAGGCGTCCGTGAAGAGTCCCAAGGGAGCGTCAGGAACGGGATGGGAGAGAAGCGTGGCGGTGCAGAGAGCAGCCTTGCATTCCTCGAAAATTTTCACCAAAGTCGGTGTCCACGTGACTGGTTGGTTGCCTCGTAGACCAGCCAAGGCATCATGAAGGGGCGCCTGGTAGTCGGCGGCGTGCGGTAAGAAACGTCTATAAAAGTTCAGCATACCGAGGAAACGGCGAAGGTCTTTAGCGGTGATGGGTTGAGGGTACTTCTGCAAGTCAGAGATGCGTTCAGGCAAAGGTCGAGTTCCCTCTGACGAAACTTCGTGGCCGAGGAAATGGATGGTAGAAGCGCCGAGAGTTCTCTTCTGTACGTTGACGAGTAGGCCGTGGTCGTCGAGGCGTTGGAGCAATAGACGAAGGTGCTCGTGGTGTTCGTCGGCGTCACGTGAAAAGACCAATATGTCGTCAAGATAGACGAAGCACAAGTCGAGGCCGCGGATGACTTCGTCGATGAAGCGCTGAAAGGTTTGTCCAGCGTTCCTCAGGCCGAAGCTCATGAAGGGAAACTCGAACAAGCCAAAGGGAGTGATGATTGCCGTTTTCGGGACGTCATCGGGATTGACGGGTATCTGTGTGTAGGCCTTCACCAGGTCTAGAACGGAGAACACGTGGCAGCCATGAATGCGATGGGTGAAGTCCTGTATGTGGTGGACGGGGTACCTGTCAGGGATGGTGCGCGCGTTGAGAGCACGGTAGTCCCCACTGTGGTGTGCTAGCTAGTTCCGATTTAACAGAGTTCCAGTTTCGGTTTCTTGTAAAGTATTTTCGCCCTTAGGGGGGCGCCACCTTGTATATATATACCCGGCACTGTACCTAATAAAGGAGTTCCTGCTTGGCTACCGGCTGCTGCTGTACTTCTTTACGGCCGGCGCTTCGGGCGCCGTGCCCTTTGTTCTCCGTGCGTCGCGTCCGACGCACGATACCACATTTGGCGACGAGGACCTTCAATCCACGTGCATCAAGAGATTAGGTGGGCATCCATACTCCTTTATTGTGCTGTCGACTCAGCGCCCATGCAAGCTACCCACCTGTACTGTATTTTACGGATCCGACATATACATTTCGGGGTTTTGACGTGCCGGTGTCTGTCACGAGGCCTGACTACGACTTCGCGTCCCTCCTGAACTGCTTCGTCTCGGCTCTCTTCGGCAAGCATGAACGCGGCCATCCCTCCGCCTCCGTTTCTGCAGTGCCCCGGCGTACCGCCGATCCCATGGAGACAGTGGCGTCCCGTGTTGCAAGTTTACATCGACGCCGCTGCCAGGGACGCCACGCCGGAGCACAAGAAGGCGCTGCTGCTGAACGCCTTAGGCGTCGAGGGACTCAACGCCTACCTGCGTGCCGCCGAAGATGAGCAGCAGCCGGGTGCCGACCGGCCAACTCACGAGGAGACGCCGAATGTCTACGACGCAGCCCTTGCACTGCTCAGCCGGCTTTTTGACTCCCAACCGGACGCGGCGTGTTTGCGCGCCCACTTCAAAACACTGCGTCAGGGACCGGACGAGTCGGCGGTCCAATTCATTCAGGAAGTACGCCGAGTAGCCAAGTTGTGTGAATTCGGCGCGGCGAGCGATATCCTCGCGTTCGACCAGATCATCTCTGGCATCGCGTCGCCGCACTTGAAAAGGACCTTTTACAAAATGGGCAAGGACTTCACCGTACAGAAGGCGCTCCACATAGCGAAGGAGGAGGAGCTCGTCGACCGCGCGTTGCTACAGTTATCCGGAGTGCAAGTCGACGCCGTGTCGTCGCGTTCAATTCAAGATAGCGTCTCGGCTCGCCGGATTCTGCAAAATGCCGGGCCAAATGGTGGCCGTCCTCCCCAAGCTTCGCCGCAAGAGGGCGCCGGCGGGACTTCTGCGAGCACCTCGTCGCCCACCGGTGCTGCGGACACCTCTCCAGCTTCGTCTTCGGCTCGCGGGGGAGCCTGTTACCGCTGCGGATCGACGCGGCATTGGGCCAACTCCGCCGCCTGCCCTGCTAGGAGCCGGACGTGTTCGTGGTGCGGACGGCGTGGACACTTCGCCAGAGTTTGCCGCTCTACGCCGGAGTCGTCGGCTGCTCGTCTAGGTACATCGACGGATGAGCACATGCGACTAAATGCTACTGAAGTCAACCGGGTGAGCCCATCGAACTGCAGTGCTAATGTTCTTCTTGTAAATGCACGCGTTCCTACTACTGTTCAGTTACCGCGGCAGTGCCCATTGCGTAATGCCAGTGATAATTCTTTGCCTGAGAATCCGTGGGAGAGGTTAGGCATGGGCGTTATTGGTCCTCTTTCAAATGTTCCCTCAGACTGTCGCTTTGCAATCACTTTAATTGACTACTACTCCAAATGGCCGGAGGTTTGTTTCGTTCGAGACGTTACGTCTGATGCAGTCATCACCTTCTTGACTTCCATCTTCTGCCGCGAAGGTTTTCCAGCATGCTTAGTAACAGACAATGGTCCCCAATTCAAGTCTCATCAGTTTGAAACTTTCCTTTCCGAACGAGGTATTCAACACCTCTGTTCTTCCAACTACTATACGCAAGCAAATGGCCAGGTTGAGCGCTTCAACAGGGTCCTGAAAGAGTACATTCAACAAGCTCAACTGGAACAACGTCCTCTAAAGAAGGCAATTACCGAGTATTTAGGTACTTACCGTTTTTCTTCTCAGGCAACTACGGGATCATCTCCTGCGATGTTGCTTCATAAGCGTCAACCCCGCACAGCGGTTGACATAACTGATCTGCCGTTGCCGTCTACTTTTCAGTCCTTTTCGGACAATACCATAAGGACGCGAGTTTTTCATAGACAGGAGTACATGAAGAATTATGTCGATCAGAAGCGAGGAGCCAAACCTCCAGTCATTCAGGTAGGCCAAAGAGTCAAAGTACGGGTCCCAGGAAAACAACATAAGTATAGAGGTCCGTTTACAGTTATGTCTTCGGTGGGTTCCCATGCATTTAAACTCAGTGATGGATCGGTTTGGAATGCTTCTAAACTTGTAATCGTCCACTCCGAACGGGAACCACCTTCACACTTGCACTCGTCAATACCTTTGCAGAACCAGTTGCCATACTCTGCCTCGGTTCCACGATTGGTTTCTGTCCCTATTCCTGCAGCATCGCCATCTTTCCCTGGGGGAAATGGTATTCAGGCACCGGTTTCAAATCCGGCTGTGGTGCCCAGCCACCATAGAGTTTTACCGTGCACCGAGCACGCTTCAGAGTCCTCGGACTCTTCTCAGGCTCCGTATCAATACTTGACTGACGAGCCCAGTCCCCATGCCAGTACTTTTCCTAACACTAACGGACATGCTTCCGAACCTTTGGGTTCGCATGTTTCGCGTCAAGTTTCTCCGTCCCCAGCTACAACTGAGGGACGCTTAAGCGAGTCATCTGACTCTAGTTATTCCTCTACGCTCTCAGCTGTGCCTGAGCAGAGCGTAACTGAGCCAGTAGGCTCATCTGAAGATACAGAACTTACTGCTTCGCAAGGGAGCACTTCAGAACGCAATGCGCCTCGGCGTTCGAAACGGTTGCGTAAAAAACCGTCCAGGTTTAAGGACTTTGTGTCCTAAATTCTTCTTTTTTCACTCGCTTGTTGAAGTCGTGCCATACTTGTGCATTCGTGTGTGTATGCTGTGCATCTATTTATTGTATAATGGTTATAAGTTCAACCGCTTGGTACACTGGTATGCTGTGAATTCTTAGTTGTATTTGTTTGTATAAGTGCCTTCAGCTAGAGTGCGCCGTGTACTTTGCTTCGTTCCCTTCTCGTGCAGGTGCTTTCCTCACCAATTGAACGTTACACCAAAAAGGGGGGGGGGGATGTTAAGGTTGTGTAGTTCAAGGTTGTACATGGTATATTTGTCACGAGTGCTTCTCTAAAGTTGTATAAGGTTGCACAAGTTACTGTCTATCAATTGGCGTCTGCATTAATCACTGTATAATGATGTTAGAGCCCACATGTCCTTTTCATTCTAAGGGGGGATGATGTGGTGTGTTAGCTAGTTCCGATTTAACAGAGTTCCAGTTTCGGTTTCTTGTAAAGTATTTTCGCCCTTAGGGGGCGCCACCTTGTATATATATATACCCGGCACTGTACCTAATACAGGAGTTCCTGCTTGGCTACCGGCTGCTGCTGTACTTCTTTACGGCCGGCGCTTCGGGCGCCGTGCCCTTTGTTCTCCGTGCGTCGCGTCCGACGCACGATACCACACCCACAGGGCCGCCAGCCTTCGGTCTTCTTCGGAACAAGGTGTAGTGGCGAGGCCCATGGACTGTCGGAGCGGCGGGCGATTCCTTCGCGGACCATGGCCTCGAACTCTGCTTTGGCTATGCGCATGCGGTCCGGGGCAAGGCGACGGGCGCGACAGAAAACCGGGGGGGCCTGAAGTGGTCCGGATGTAGTGCACGGTGGTGTGCTGCACTTTGCGTGGCAGTCCGCTGGGGTGCCTTAATCCGGGAAATTCGGCGAGGATGGCGTGGTACGGCGAGTGATTGTCAACACTGAGTACCTTGATGCTTGGCTGTTGGGCGGTCGTTCGCTGGCCTGGGGTGGAATGTCACGTTGTCGCATCGATGAGACGATCGTGGCGGCAGTCCGGCAGGAGGTTATAATGTGCCAAAAAGTCCGAGCCGATTATTGGTTCAGCGACGTCGGCGATGACGAAATTCCAATGAAGGTCGCGGCGTAGGTTCCTGAGCTGGATGTGCAGGCGCAGCGAGCCGTACGTCTTGATAGTGGACTGGTTTGCCGCGCTGATCTCGAAAGATGTCGGCGGGCGAGGACCTTGAAGATGGGATCGTGGGTAGCAGCAGATGTCGGAACCGCTGCTTTGTGACTTGGTCGGTGACAAAGATGCGACGGCTTCCAGGTTGGCAGCTCTCAGCCGTGCCTACGAGCAGCCGTTGGCGTTTCCCCTCCTGCCGAGCAGAGCAGGGTAGTCGACATTGCCGGGCTCTGTCCCCGAAGCGTCGGTGGTAGTAACAACGGCCGTGAGCGCCGGGTTGTTGTGGCGAGGTGGTGTTACAGTCACGGCTTGGAAAGTGGAAGCGTGGGCGCGTCTTTGGGTGTTGATCGAGGTGTCGCTGAACGGAGCTGAGCCGTCTCTCGATGTCATCGATGTGGTGCGCGAGCGCCGTGGTGTTCAGTGGTGCAGCGACATCCTGGATGGTGGGCGATGACTGCGCCAAAGAGACATCGATGACGCGATCAGCGATCTCGGCAAGTTGGTCAAGTGGTAGCTTGACCGCATGACCGTGTGCCTAACCGCATGATGCGTATTGATTGGATGAGGTGTTTGTTGGAGTCGTGCAGGGCAAGTTGGACGGTTGCAAGTAATTCATTGTTTTTGTATGAAACATACTTTATCAAAATACGTTTCTATTGCAGCACTGCATCATTGTATAGTTGCAAATGTGCGCCTGTTAATAATGTTTGGAGTTTAACGTCCCAGAACCACGATATGGTTATGATAGACGTCGCAGTGGATGGCTACGGAAATTTTGACCATCTGGTGTTCTTTAACGTGAAATGACAGTGCACAGTACACGGGCCTCTACCATTTCACCTCCATCGAAATGCGACCGCCGCGGCCGGGATCGAACCCGCGACCTTCGGGTCAGCAGCTGAGCACCGTAACCGCTAACCCACCGCGACGGCCCGTGCACCTATTAGTTAGCACACAGAGTATATTCCTCTGTTAGCGCACTAAGCAGAGTAATATACTTCGCTTTTCAAAGCTCCAAATGTGACGAAAATCAATGAAATGAAAAGTGATCACACTTGAGGCCACTTGTAATAACTGTGTTGCATTTGCATCAGCATATCATACAGGATCTTTGTCAGTATATACAATTCATTAGCACTATTTTCAGTTTAAATGCGACCCATGTCTAATCAAACTTCGACGACTTTGAGCGTGTGTCTGTCTGTCTGTCTCTCTGTGTGTCTGTCTTTTCGTCCGTCCGTCCGTCCGTCCGTCCGTCCGGCCGGCCGCCTACGACTTTATGGTCTCCTAGCCTTTTCGATAGTGGGATGCATATCGAAATTGGTGTTACATAATATGATTGTATGACGAACATAGATGACAGGTCATAACTCTAAAATCCTGATATGCAGGTCATGAACGGCATGATTTACATGTCATGCTCTTGGTGCTCTTGAGACCATCTCGTTCACGTGATATATAACAAAATTGCTTTGGCGTGACATGACTGTAGAACGACTATAACTAACAGCTCCTAGCGCACAAATCATGACTCTCATGTCATGTACAGCATTATATACATGACGTGGTCTCAGGGGTGCTCGCGGCCATTTAATTAAATGAATACATACGAAAATTGGTATGACCAAACATTTCTGCGTCACGTACATAAACGACAGGCGCTGATATAAACAACATTCATGGATAGCCTTGAGACACCAACCTTCAACGTTGGGAACATGCATCACATCTCGAATATATTTTGAAAATTACTCTGAAGCTAAGTTCAAGCTTATGTGTAGCTTCATTAATGCAATATTTAGCATTCTTTTTCCTGCTTTTTGTACAGAGCACTTTTTGGTATTAACCCAGACCATCGGAGCAAGGCTAAGAAAAAAACAAGGAAATTGAACCGAAAAAGTCCTCAGTTTGACAACGAAATCATGGAGTTTGAAGAAAAGTGTTTGGGTAAGTAGCGCGATACCTGACTGCATTTTATCTAAGGGGAACTGTTGAATACAACGGACCATAGCAGTTGACCATCCTACTACTGGAGCGCCTGAGCTTCAGATATTAACACTGCTGCCTAATGTCCGGCTTTATAAGTGGACAAAAATAAAGGCAACAATCTAAGCACACTTTTTTGGGGAGCTTGCTTCGCTCTATGGTCGATTGGCTTCTGCTGGAGATGCTACTTGTGAATTTTCCAGTTCTGTATGATTGTACAATGTTTCAAATACAAGCTAGCGTAAAATATTTTGCAGCTCAACGTGGCTCTGAAGACACTTCAAGTTAAAGAGAGGGGAATATTGGCCAAGAGGAACATACAAACCGTGAGAGATAAACTACGTAAGCCTGTGCCATTTTGTTCTCTGAAATTCCCCTGATGACTTTTCTGCTGTTAGATTACTGACGGACACATTGATTACTTTGTCATCTGGATAGCTTTCCTAGCTTCATTAGATTTTTACATGCTATTATTAAACTTTATTGCACACAATATTGGTAGCCTTAGTCCACCTACTTCTATTTCATTACATACACCAGAAATTTACAGTAGCTGATGTGCAGTGACCTGAGAGCAGATGCGTTGCCTGTTTAGGAGGCAAACTGTGTGTTGATTTCATGTTATAAAAATAGGGGGTCATCGTTTCGCAACTATACTCAATTCTTGTCGTGCCCCAAGACTAGACTCAATTTTTACCGTGCCCCAAGCTGATTCCCCGTGAAAAAGTTATATTGCAATAGGCGACAAGTGTCAGGCATAGAAAGACCACCTGTGCAATGGTACTTATAGTGTGCTTACAGCAGGAATCAGAGAAATCAAATTGCAGCTTTTTAAATAAAATTATATTGTCAAGTCCTTAGCGTCTTGAAATTTTGTGATGAGTGTTCTATTATTTGAATCCCAAGAGAAATTGAGAAGATGATAGAGAAACAAAAAAGTGGAGCACAAGGTTGGGACTAACAAGGAGTTGGAAGAAAACCTAATGTTTGACGGGTAAGGAACGGAACATAGTTAAGCATGAGACGTAAAATAATACAACTGATCAATAAATTACATTTAGCCTGGCCTTGCAGTTACTGTAATATACTGAATAGGAGTGAAATAATTGAGAAGCTAAGAATTGGGTGAAATACACTTTGCCGGTACTCAGAGTCGCGGCTTTCCAGTATCCGTCAGGAAGAAAGCTTGCAAAAGCTATATCTTTCCACTACTTATATGCGACAGAGGATAATGGATGAGGTTCAGATAAATCAAAGGTTCACTGAAAGGGCTGGAAGAGAACCGAATAAACTATGAAATAAATACTACCAATGATAGAGTTGCTGAAACCAAGAAAAATATATGAATAGGGAGCTCATGAAATGTAAAAAGGAGAAACATATCGTCACTTAGGGTGAAGCTTGATGTACGAGCGCGTAACGTGAACAGGGACTAAGAAAGACAAGGACAAGCGCGTACTACCAAATGAAAGTTTATTCAGAAAGATGAGGCATATATATACTAACAGAAAAAAGTTCCGCAAGCACATACGATACGCGCTTGTCCTTGTCTTTCTCAGTCCCTGTTCACGTTACGCGCTCGTACATCAAGCAATCATGAATCGCCAACTTGCCCTAACAGCCATTTTGGGTGAAGGTTTGGATTCGATGCAATAGCAAATTTGTAGGGGTGACAAGAAAGACATGGGGAGCTGATATCATTAAAAAAATTGAAGGACACTTTGTACATTCCAAAGTCTGTTCGGCGAAAGCGTGCGGCCATTCCACTGACTATGCCATGTCCTTTTTCTTTTACACTCTCAGTGGGATAACACGCAAACCGAATGTGTGCGTGTTTTCTTTTTTTAATTTTTTACCGCGAAACGCTGGACGCGAGATCCGCGGAACGCTGTGCGAACGTGCCTCGCATGGGCTCCGTACTTCTTGGCCCGTTTCACCGCAACTCTTCGCCCTTTCTTCGTGAAACTTCCCCAGCGCATCCGTGAAGGTGAGCGGATCCGTTTGACACCTTCGGAGCCCAATTACGCCCGTTTTCAACCATTCTGAACCATCTTTGTGCTCTGCCACGCCGCCGATGCGCTGAGGCTATCATGCGACGCTCGAGTACGCGCCCCTGCGCAACGCGCAGCCGCGTTCTTGGCCATAACCACGGCTGACACCGCTCGCGTTTCGCCGCCTTCGCCGAAAGTGTTCGCAAATCTCCAAGCCGCCGACATGGAATATCAAGTCGAAGGCGAATCCATCAACCCAGCTGAGCTTGAAGCCGATTCACGCTCGATCCGTGCCGTGAAAGCACGCCGCGCAGCCGCAGCCCACCAGCCCATCACCTCGACGCCGCCTCCCTCGACCCCGTCGCAGAAGAGTACTACACCGCCAAACACCACTCGCAGTGCTACCACTCTTCGTCACGCTTCCCTCCCTCGACCCCCAGCGGAGGACTTCAAAATCGTCTTCAGACCAGGAGGGGGACTTGACCTTCGCACTACAATTAACGATGTCCTGCTCCAAACCCTCTGCAGTCTTGCCACCATCGACTACGCCATCGCCCGCACCGCTGACCGTGTACGAATCAATCCGTACAACAACTCACTTACTGTCAGCACCCCATCTGAGTCACGCGCAAGTCACTACCTCCGTGTATCGGAACTCCGCCTGGGCCCCATCTTTTACCCCATACGTGCCTACATGGCGGCACCATCTACAACGCCGTGGACTCCCAAACACAGGACGAGATCATCTAAGATCTCCAATCCACGAATGCCAACACCCCCCTACGTCATCGCCGATGCGCGCCGGATGGGGCGCTCCAAATCCATCCTCATCACCTTCGTCGGCACTACCACCCTGCCCTCCTCGATCGTCTTCAATTGCTGAGTCTACCGCTGCCACCAGTTCTGCCCGAAAGCCGAGGCCTGCACGAACTGCTGGACTCCTGGCCACCGCGCGGACGTCTGCACCAAGCCCAAGTCCGCCCTCTGCTACCGCTGCGGCCAGACCCACGAGACAGTTGAGCCCCCGACCTGCGTCCCATGCTGTATTCTGTGCAAAGAAGACCACGTCACGGGCTCACGCCCGTGCAAACTCCAATTCAACCGGACCGGCCTGTCCCCCCTCATCCAACTCTAAGCACCAGCCTCCCGCACCAGCACCACCCACCGGGCCCATCCTCAAGAGCTCCCGGGCTTCCCGCCTCCGCCGCCGATCTACGTCCCGCGGTGCCCGGTCTTCCAGCCGCCACCCCTCCGTCTCTTTCCCGCCCCTGCCCAGGTCCGAGGCGTCCGCCGCCCCCCGCCACCACTAACAACACCACCACGGCCACACCAACCGTAAGCTCGATAATGCAGCCGCACACGGCGGACCCCAAAATCGCGGCTCTCGAGTCCACTATTGCTGCCCAGCAGCTCCAAATTCAAGAGCGGTCGCGTCAGCTGCAGGCAGCGCTGGCACGTCTGTTCTCTCCCGCTCCTCCTCCTCTCCTTCCCCAGCTCCTACACCTACAGAAACGCCGTCTCCGCCTGCGCCAGCTGAAGAGTCCATGAACACGGCACCCTCGGCTGCATCATCGCGCGCCTCCTCCCCCACCCATGACTCCCACACAAACGCCGATCACCCTCCTCCGACGCCATCGCCCCACACGAGGGTGACGTCTTTCACGAAACAGCCTGCCTCTTGGAGTCGTTCGAACAGCGCGTCATGACCCGCTTCACACGACTTGAGGAGCGCGTCGCCGCTATCGCCACGCGCGTGGCCGCCATCGAATCCCACCTTACCGCCTTAGACGCAAGGGTAGCTGCCTTAGCGACCCGCCAGAGCGCGACTGAGGCCACCCTCGCGCATCTCTAGCCCGCCGCCCTGCTCACCCCGGCACCTACACCAACTCCGCCCGGTCTCCCTTCCATTCATCATGGCCAGGTACCAGCCGCACCTTAATCTCGGGCAGTGGAACTGTCGGGGTTTCCGCGGCAAACGGAGCACCCTGCAGCTCCACCTCCAGAACGTCCCCGCCGATACTACTCACTCTGTCCTAGCACTTCAGGAACCACTAAGTCCCGTAAAACTTCGCTACTACACCGCCTTTCATCCGTCTTCTGAGGCCCACCCAAACGTTGCGACGTTGGTGCACCGTAACCTTACTGCCGCGCTGCATCAGCTGGACGTTTCGGACTGTGCCCATCTCCTCCTTGAAATCCTTCCCCGCCGTCGCACTGAGGCAAGCCTTTTTATCCTCAATGTGGACAGCCCTCCCAAAGCCCCTTCAGCCCCTCTACTCCTCGTCGTACGCAAAGCGCTTTCCTGCGCTGGCCGCAACGCCCTAGTAATTCTAGGCGACTTCAACGTCCCCCATACCAGCTGGGGCTACCCCCCATAACACCCGAAAGAATCACTCACTCTGGAACTTCATCCGCAACGAACGTCTTTCAATTCTTAACGACTTCACTCACCCTACCAGAACCGGATCCAGTGTCCAACGAGACACCAATCCGGACCTTGCCCTCGCCAGAAATGTAGCCGACTCATCCTGGTCTAATACGGGGTCTCCCTCGGTAGCGACCACTACATTCTCTGCATTACTTTCCCACTCCCCTCCCTTGCTCGCACCTCTACTCGTCTTGCCCAGATAATGGACTGGGACCGCTTCCGCTCCATTCGCCTCTCTACTCCCTCTTCTTCTCCTATCACGGACCTTCCTGCCTGGACTGAGACCGTTTTGGCGGATGTCTACACCGCTACATCCACACTCCCTGCGGCGCGACACTCCACTACGGCAGACAGCCGTCTGCTGCACCTTTGGGAGGCCTATCACGCTGTGCAGCGCCGATGGCAGGCCCAGGAACACAATCGCCGCCTGCGCCTCCGTTTGGCACGGCTCGCGTCGGACATGGAGGAACACTGCTCCTCTCTTCTCCGACAACAGTGGGGTCAGACCTGCGACGGCATGGCCGGCAACCTTGGCCTCCGCGACACTTGGTCGCTTCTCAGGGTGCTGCTTGACCCCACACATACCAAAGCTTCCCAGCACAAGGATATCTCCCATCTACTTCACTCTTCTTCACTCACTGATACTGAGTTTCTGGCGACCCTCCCGGACCGCTACCTCTGCACGGACCCCCCATACTCCTCTTCTTGCTTACTCCGGCTCCCCGAACAGCAACCTTGATGCCGACACCTCTTTGGGCGAGGTTCGTGCTGCGCTATTCAAGCTCCGCACAACCTCGGCCCCGGGGGCGGACCGCATCACTAACAAGGCTCTCCGCAACCTGGATACCCCCCTCCCTCGAAGCCCTTACCGACCTTCTCAACACACATTGACAGGCTGGTACTCTTCCCTCCTCCTGGACCCATGCACGTGTCTTTTTCATCCCCAAACCTGGCAAACCCTTTTCCCTCGAGCACCTCCGCCCCATCTCTCTCACCTCTTGCCTCAGCAAGCTGTTCGAGCACGTCATCCTGGCCCGCCTCCAAACCTATCTGGATGACCATGACCTATATCCGGACTCCATGTTCGGCTTTCGTCCGCAGTTGTCCACCCAGGATGTCATGCTCCAGCTATCCTGGCGCTGGACCTTACCAAAGCATTCGACAATGTACACCACACAGCCATTCTGGACGCTCTCTCCTCCCTTCATGTCGGACCCCGTGTACATGCTTAGATCACCGCTTTCCTCGCCCACCGCACAGCAGAAATTTCATACGGCCCACTTTCTTCTCCTTCTTTCTCCCTTGGCAAGAAGGGTACTCCCCAGGGCTCTCACCTGTTCCCTCTTCTTTTCAACATTACCCTTTTTCCGCTAGCACGCGCGCTTAGCACTATACCAGCTCTGTCTCATGCTTTCTATGCCGATGACATCACCCTTTGGGTGACCACCGGCAATCTTGGCGACATGGAGACCACTCTCTATGCGGGTGTGGACGCGGTGACGTCTCACGCTCGAGCTATCAGGTTGAGCTGCTCCGCGACCAAACCCGGGCTTTTGCTCCTCCTGCCTCGGGGGATGGCTCCCCTGTCGCCTTCTCCACTCACCATCTCCGTTGACGGCACACCGCTTCCTCTCGTCTCTACCTTTCGCATCCTCGGACTTTTAAATGCGAATGCATTTCATAGTCGGGCTATGTCAGGCATCCGGCGTTGGCGTTGGCGTTGTCCGCGGAGGAGGAGGAGGAGGATAGGTTGAGGAGGTGTGCGCGCCGGCAGGTGTTAGATGTGAAGCATCTTATGGCGAAGCTTAATCCGGTGGTGGTGGTGTACGGCGTGACCGTCCTTACTACGCATGCGCAAACCCTTTCAAAAAAAAATAAAGATAAAAAACCTCCTCTCTCCCTCTCTCTCCCCTAGGCATCCCTCCCCGCGGCAACCACACCCTCACTGCGCATGCGCCTCCCCTCCTCTCTCCCCTGCTACGCTCCCCCCCTCTCTCCTCTAGGCATCCCTGCCCGCGCCGTCCACACTCCCACTGCGCATGCGCGTCCCACCTCTCTTCTTCTCTCCTACGCTCCCCCCTCTCTTCTCTAGGCATCTCTGCCCGCAGCGTCCACACTCCCCCCCACTGCGCATGTGCACCCCACCTCTCTCTCCTCTCCTACGCTCCCCCCCCTCTACCTCTCTCGCCTGGCGACGCCGACACAGGCAGCGTCTGCTAGCGAGTTTCTTGGTTGAAAAAACCGACTGCTCGCGCTGCGCAACCGTTCACTGGCTACCCCGTATATATGGCAATGAATCTTGACCTCCAAGGTGGTGCCGGTGGGAAATTTCTCCTGTGCGTTGTTGAACAATAAAAATTCGCAGCGTGCGCGTTAACTAAAAGTGGTCTGCGGCGGAGCTCGGCGGAGCTATATATGAAAAAAAAAATTAAAAAAAAATAAATAAAAAAATTTAAAAAACAAGAAAAAGCAAAAAAAAAAGGCGCTGCGCCGTGCTCCCGACCGGGCTGCAGAAATTAGGCGCCTTTTCCTTCTTCAAACCACAACCACCATATATAAATGGAGTGAAGCGCGCGCGAAATGCATTCGCATTTCCTCACGATTCCCTTCGGGGAGGTGGGGGGCTTTTTTAGATGTGAAGCATCTTATGGCGAAGCTTAATCCGGTGGTGGTGGTGGTGGTGGTGGTGGTGTGCCGCGTGCCCACCCTTACTGCGCATGCGCAAAGAGTTAAAGAAAAAATAAAAATAAAAAACATCCTCTCCCCCCTCTCTCTCCTCTAGGCATCCCTCCCCACGGCAACCACACCCTCACTGCGCATGCGCCTCCCTTCCTCTCTCCCCTCTTACACTCCCCCCCCTCTCTCCATCCCTGCCCGCGGCGTCTAACTCCCCCCTGCGCATGCGCGTCCCCCCCTCTCTCTCCTCTCCTACGCTCCCCCCTCTCTCCTCTACGCATCCCTGCCCACGGCGTTCACACTCCCACTGCGCATGCGTGTCACCCCCCTCTCTCTCCTCTCCTCCGCTTCCCCCCTCTCTCGCCTCGCGACGCCGACGCAGGCAGCGTCTGCTAGCGAGTTTCTTGGTTGAAAAAAACCGACTGCTCGCGCTGCACAACCGTTCACTGGCCATCCCGTATATATGGCAATGGATCTTGACCTCCAAGGTGGTGCCGGTGGAAGATTTCTCCTGTGCGTTGTTGAACAATAAAACTTCGCAGCGTGCGCGTTAACTAAAAGCGGAGTGCGGGTCTATGTGTCCAGTCGGAGTCTTCTGTCTCTCATTGCCCATTAGCAGCGATTGGCATGTTCCAGTAGGAAACACTGCTCCATCACTGTCTGCTTTGCGCCTCCCCAGTTTTCTCTCCTGCGCAACGCTGCGATGAGCGCCAGCGTCAACGCCGCCGCCAGTGTAAGCGTTAGCGCCCGCTGCTTCACATCTACACATGGTTCCCTTTAGCGGGAGATGGTGTAATTTTTTCTTTTTCTTCAGTCCAATGGCAAGCACACTACCCTCATCACTCAACTCAGCAACACTGTACACCAGACCATGCGCCTCATACGCCGCATTGCCAACCGCCACCACGGCATGCGCGAGCACGACCTCCGCCGCCTGGTCCAGGCCTTTGTTCTTAGCCGCTTCGTCTATTCTCTTCCGTATCTCTTCCTTTCTCGCACCGAGGAAGACAAAGTCAACTGCCTTATTCGCCAGGCGTATAAGTCAGCCCTGTCCCTTCTCACATCTACCTCAAGGGATCGGCTACTGTCGATGGGCGTCCACAACTCTCTTACGGAGCTGACGGAGCCCCATCGCACGGCCCAGCTCCTCCGTCTCTCTCACACACGGCCGGGTCGTGCACTTTTCTCCACCCTTAAACTCTCCCCTCTTATGCCTCTTCCCACCTCACTGCCCATCCCTTCGCACGTCTCCTCCCTTCTAGCCATTGATCCCCTCCCTAAGAATATGCATCCTAAACACCACCCCTCCCGTAGAGCAGCTCGAGCCTCCGCACTCTGGCGTAAGTTCGGACAGCAACCCGCCGTGGCTTATGTGCATGCCGCCCCGTATCTCCACAACGCAGCCCACGCGCTTGCAGTCACCGACAACTCCCTCCGACCTACCATTACTGCCTCCGTCTGTACTTCCACCTCTGTCGAGGCCGAAGAGGCAGCTATTGCCCTCGGCGTGGGTGTGCCATGGGTTGAGGGCAGGGGCACCGTTGGCTGAATACGGAAGTGTAAGCGGACGTGTCGGTGGCTGTGACGTATAAACTCTGCCAGTAGCTTGGTAGGCGGCAGGAGACGGCGGGGCGCGTGCTCGAGCAGCAACGGCAGCGTAGGTGAGTGGGGCAGCAACAGGCAACGGAGTCGAACTAGAGGGCAATGCTTCGGCAACTTGCGTCTCGATGACTTGACGAAGAGAAGGCACCAGAGACGCCACCGGCTCCGATGTTGTGGAGACGATAGAGAGCTGCCGTGTGACCTCCTCACGAAGTAACTCTTTTATGAGTGGAAGCAAAGCTGAATGATCGGTGCTGTCATGGCGTAAGCCCAAAGATGAAACATCTGCGGCATCTTGAGCAGCGCAGCGTGTCGAAGCGCGCTGCCTGTGCAGCTCATCATAACTCTGGGAGAGCTGGATGACATCTGCGACCGTTTGAGGACTTTTCGCAGCAAGCATCTGGAATGCATCGTCATCGATACGTTTCAGGATGTGCTTGATCTTGCCCGCTTCATCCAGAGAGGAGTTGACGAGCTTGTAAAGAGAGAGCACTTCTATGTAGCTCGTGAACGTTTCATCTTTTCTTTGGACTCTGCCACGCAAGCGCTGTTCAGCTCGAAGCCGGCGTACAGCAGGACGTCCAAAGACCTCCGTGAACGTTGTCATGAAATCTGACCAGGTGGTGAAATCGGTTCGATGATTTTTGTACCAGAGTTTAGCGACGTCCGTTAAGTAGAAGTTAAGATTTGTGAGCTTGTGACTGGCGTCCCAGTTATTGTAAGCGGCTACCAGCTCATACTCGGCAAGCCAGTCTTCCACGTCGTGGTCATCTGTACCCCTGAATATGGGAGGATCGCGCTGCCGGAGTGCGCCAGGGTAGAAGACAGGCGTAGGTGGGGGGATCAGGAGCGCCCTAAGACGGTCCCGAATCAGTCATCGTGACAGGTCGTGGTAGTGTCCGGCTGCGTAGTTCCAGCAGTTCGAGAGTGAAGACCAGATGTACCCCGGCTCCTCCACCAGTTCAAACAAGGGTGTTTTAATGGCAGGAGTCGCGACAACTAGACACGGGTTTTCCTACTACAAGGGCTAACAGAAGCGCGGGCAGCGATCGCTCGTCGTAGTCTTTCTCTTCTCCCGTGGTCAAGCTACTTGTCCACAACCTTCATTACATATCTACCTTCGTTGTTCTTTTTTTCACGCCAGCCGATCTCGCGCCCGCGCCCGAGCGCCGCTCTGTCTTCGCCACAATCGGTCACACTGCGAAATTACATGGCGAGCTGCAGGAATGCTTTCAGATGGACGATATTGGTTGTGCCGCGTTGTTAGTCGCCGGTCCATAGATCTTCGACACAGAAGCGCCATAGTTAGCGCATACATCTCTGGCGGGCGGTTCTGGCTGTGCCTGGGTGGTCTCTCTTGCGACGTGTCTTGCTGAACGACGTGTCTTGCTGAATGGCAGAGACCTGCGGCGGCAGGTCTTGGCCATTCTTCGACTCAACGTGCTCTGCCGAAGGCGCAACTGGCCGGCGGCAGTGAGTATTCGGCGCGGGACGAAGGTGCCTCCGACGGTTGTCTCGTCACACTCTTGAACGTGCTGTCGGAGGTGTAATGCACCGTAAGGTCGGCGGCCATGAAACGTGAAGTTGAGGGAAGACGGGCTCAGCAACCACCGTGAGCTTATTGGCAGGCTTTAGCTGCAAGGTCGGGTTTACGTCAGCCCTAATACCTTGTGCCGCAGAGCTGCCCAGGTCAGATGACCTTAGATCATCATCGGAAGCATCACTAGACTTGGGCTCTAGTGAACGGTCTTCGATGACAACTTGCACAGACACCTTGGCTTCATTTAGAGACACGCCACTATGCATGTGGTGGACATCTGACGGCTCTGGAGGTGGTTTGGGTGGGCCATCGGGTCAGGTAGGTCATCGGGTCATCGCCATGACAGGTGGTTCCGGCGCAGATTTTCTAGGGTAGACGATAGTACGTCAAGAGCCACTGGAATTGTTAGCGGCTCCCTTGGGTCTTTAAATACGGTGATGGATGCCATGGGTCTCCCAGACCTTCACGAAAGTCGTATGTGTCAGGCACGAGAAGAGCTGGTAACTGCTCTTCTCGCGCTGCAGATTTCGGCGTGCGCGTCACCGATTGTTCTTTCCTGAAGGTGGTCGTGGTCTTTGGTGATCGTACTGTAGAAGCCAACATCGTGGAATAGGAGCTCTGTGGCAAGGACCCTCCTCGCGGTCGTTGTTGGTGTCTGCCGCATGTCCTTCTGCGATTGTCCCTGCGCAGGGGCTGCAGGGCACATCTGTACTGTCGAAGTGGTTTGAATCACAGCTCCCATTCGCGGTAGGGAGCGGGTGGGAGATGATAGGGTTGAAGGGATTCGAAAGGGGACGGAAAATATTTGTTAGTCTGCCACACCATTCAGGCCAGGATAGTAGCCCGATGCCTTCGTAGGCGTGCCATTCCTTGGTGGCATCGCGAGGGTGGTCAATGGCCACCAACAATTTCTAGTGGTCTGTCCAGGCCTCGCCAGCTCCGATGGCGTTATGGTCGCCACCCAATCGGTGTCTTCCTGCAATCCGCGTGTAGCGGCGCGCCCCCACTATCGCCTGCAGCGCCACGAAACCCGAGCGGTGCGCTGCGCTCAGTGTGCTCCGGCCACGGTGATATTCTACCACCGTGGCTCCGGCTTACAGCGTCCGCACCGCGTGGCGTAATACGCGCGCAATAAACATCATGTTCTGTATCAGGCGTTCATCGTAGGCAGAACTACATTCCGCGGCTCGCCTACACGCATCTGTCTTATAAGAATCGTACATCGCGTCCCTATAGCTTGGTGACGCGGACGAGCCCGACACGAGCCCGACAGCGGACAACAGCACACAACCACAGCAACCGCAGTCAACGGCGGGCGGCACTCTCGCCTCGAAGAAAAAGTGGACCAGCTCGCTGCCTCCATCGCTGGGATGCGGACGTCGGCCCCTCGCCGTACTCGCGACGGCTCACGTTCGCGATCCTGCACACGCTCCAAAAACAACCGTGACGTCTACTGCTGGTACGACTCTCGTTTTGGCGCCAGTGCTGTGAAATACTCGGAACCCTTTCGCTGGCAGGAAAACACAAATGCGAGTCGCTAATGGCGGCGAGTGACTCGCGTGACGCCACAGCGACACCCAGCCGTCTATTCTACATATCAGACAGAATCACAGGACATTGTTTCCTGGTCGACATTGGTGCTGAGGTAAGCGTTATTCCTGCCCCACGTCTCGATCGGCAACGCTCTGAGAGGACGGCATCATTACAAGCTTTGAACAGTTCCACAATCGCCACGTTTGGGCAGCGCTCCCTAACCATCGACTTGGAATTGCGCCGCACATTTGGGTGGATATTTATGTGCGCTTCACCATACGGCCTGAACGCGGACATCCGCTCGCGTCGCCTTGTGGACTGTACTACAAGGTGGTCCGTGTAAGACATCCTCGCAATGGTGTCGGCCTCGGTGCAAACGGCTCCCAACTTCGAAGCTGGTTCGTTTGCCTCAAGTTTGTCTGAATACCCAGAACTTACAAAACCGAACAATTTGGAGCTACCGGTGCGACACACTGTCACGCGCCACATCTTCGCAACTGGACCTCCTGTATTCAGCAGGCCACGACGTCCTGGTGGTGACCACCTTGCCATGGCACGCATGGAGTGTGAGCATATCGCCCATCGTCAAGCAGCTGGTCAACCACCCTGCACATGGTACTGAAGCGTGTTCCCCGGTGACTGGCGCCCCTATGGCAATCATCGTGCATTAAACGGCTGCAGTGTCCCCAATCGATATCCGCTTCCTCATTTCCACGATTTTGTCGCCACACTAGCGGGAACGTCCATCTTCACCAAGGTAGAGCTGGTCACAGCCTACCACCACATTCCTTTCGAGCCATCGCACACACGAAAGATCCCTATTGCAACACCTTTAGGCATTTTTGAGTACGTCCGCATGCCTTTCGAGCTCACGAACGCCGCCCAAACATTCCAACGACTCATCAGTGAGGTCACTCGCGGCTTACACTTCGTCGTCGCTTACCTCGACGACATCCTTGAGGCAAGCTCACCTGAAGAGCGCGCCGACCATCTTCGATTGCGTTTCTCAAGACTGCAGGAACATGGCGTGACTATTAACACAGCGAAGTGTGTTCTTGGCGTCGGCAGCATCGAATTTCTTGGCCACCACGCAACACCTACAGCAATGCAGCCTTTGGAAAGCAAACTTCAAGCCCTGCGCAATTTTCCTCGCCCAACGTCACTTCGCAAGCTGCGCGAGTTTCTTGGACTGCTCAACTTTCACCGTCGTTTCCTAGCTAATGCGGCCCGGATTCTTCAGGCACTCACCCACATATTCATGTCAACCAAAGGACCGCCAACTCCTCTACAGTGGACAAGTGAACCTGACACGGCGTTTCAGGAGGCTAAAAGCGCTCTCGTGAACCCCGATTGCTCGTGCATCCGCTACTCAACGCACCGATGCGGCTGATCACCGAGCCTTCTTCGAACGCCGTTGCTGCCGTCCTACAGGGATTCCAGCAAGACTCGTGGTGCCTGCTAGGTTTTTCCTCCCGAACTCTAAAGCCTGCCGAATCTCTTACAGCACGTTCGACCGTGAACTTCTCGCCATCTACCTCGGAATGCGGCATTTTCGCTACCAACTGGAAGGTACGGTGTTCTACGTACTAATTGACCATAAGCCACCGACATGCCCTTCCCATGGAAACCAGAGTGCTTACACATCTTGTCAAATTCGGCATCTTAGCTTCATTTCGGAAATCACTGTCGATCTGAGGTATATAGAAGGCCTCGTCAACGCTGCTGCCGACGCCCTTTCTCGTGTGAGTGTTGTAGCATCTGGTGTTCTGGACTTCAAAACAATTACCGACGCACAACGTTCTGACAGTGAACTTCGTGAGTTACGTACAAGCTCCAGTTCTCTTCCACAGAGTGATGTGCCCTGCCATTCTCCTCGGGTACAGTTGTGTGCGATGTGTCTTCCGGCCGCACCCACCCATTTGTGCCTTGCTCATATCGTCGTCAAATTTTTGCTAAGCTGCACGAAGCCAGTCACCCAGTTATCCGCGTCACACAACGCCTAATCATCACTCGTTTTGTGTGACCGGTGTCAACAAAGGCGTCCGGCGTCAGACTCGCGAGTGCTTTGAGTGCCAACGTGCAAAGACGACGCGGCACACCAAATCACCGCTTCAGCAATTCCGCTTGCAGATTGCCGGTTTCACCATATTCACATCGACATCGTCGGTCCGCTTCCTTCATCGCGAGGGAAGCGCTGCATCTTCACCTGTGTTGACCGCGACACACTCTGGCCAGAGGCGCTTCCGCTACACGATATCACAACATTATCCGTGGCAACAGCTTTTTTTGCCGGATGGAGATCTCGCTTCGTCTGCCCGACTGTGGTAACTACGGACCGCGACCGTCAATTTGAGTCCCAGTTGTTCAGAGCACTGACACGTATCCTCGGTGTACGTCACATTCACACAACTTCATACCACCCATCCGTGAACCGATTGGTCAAACGACTACAACGAAAGTTGAAGGCTCGCAACACGCCAACTTCATGCTCGCAACACGCCAACTTCATGGGTTGACGATCTGCCCCTCGTGCTGCTCGCAATTCGCTCAGCGATCAAGAAGGCCTCAGGTGCACAGCAGCCGAAATGGTGGACGGCACGACCTTCCGCCTACCTGGCGTATTCTTCGCCTATACTACAAGCGACTTGTCACCGCCTAACTACGTCGAACACCTGCGGCTCTCATGTGAACGCCGGCCTCCTACACCTGCCCGACTCCCTTCCACTCATGATGTCTTCGTAGGCAAGGACCTTTCTTCATCAAGTCACATCTTTGTCCTACGAGAAGACATCCGGCCATCACTTACGGCACCGTACGAAGGTCCATTCATGGTGCTGCTCGACCGTACCCAAAAGACTTTCATAGTCAGTAGCTGTAAATGGCCGCACGGACGTTGTGGCAATCGACCGCGTGAAACCAGCGTGCATGCCGGACTCAGATGTGACACTTTGATTTCCCTTATGTTAAACTGTCGCATCGGCGCGAATTAGCCTGGATATCCATACCCATAATAATAATTTTGAATATACGCCTTATTTTCTACGGAGGGGGGGGGGGGAGCCTTGCAGTGGCACGCCTCCATTATCTGCTTTCAGCGCCACGAACCCCTAGCCATAGGCTCAGATTGCTCCCGCTTACAGCACCCGCACCGCGTGGCGCAATACGCGCGCAATGAAGATCATGTTCTCTCCAGCATTCACCGTGTGCTGACGTACATTCCGCGGCTCGCCTACGCGCATCTGTCTATATGCAACATACATCGTGACAGAATCGGCACCAAGCGGCGAGCAGACGAAACCACGTAGTGTTGATGGCTCCTTGAGTCGTATGCCAGCCACAACGTGTTTGCATGTGTGCGAATGTGATGCACGTCCTGAGAGGGTAGCTTATTCCGTTGTGTAAGCCCATTATCAAATGTTTGTACGCAAGCCTACACAATATGCACAAGCTTTTCGCCTTCCGAGTCTTATCTGCACTCTGATAAGTTAGTACATGCAAATGCAGGTTTGGCGCTTGATGTGATCGTCGTACCGTCTATTCGGCACGATTATTACGACGTGGGCGCTACTTTGTCGTTCATACATGTCACATGGTGCGTTTGGCGTCGTCCTAAACAAAAGAAGTACTAAACATCGAGGTGGGAATGCAGAATTTTAGCGACGCTATCTCGTAAAGTGTCGCTGATTTCGAAATCATCGTGATACCGCAAAGGATGAACTAAAGCCAGCAAAGTCCGGTTAAAATAAAAAAGGGCAAACAAATTACGGATCCGTATATGTGCAAGCAGAAAAGCTAAGCGCACAAAGTTCTAGTATAACTCATTACGCAGAAATACAGGCTTTATTTTTTGGCAGCCACTCGAACAAGACGTAAATTATTGGTTCAGTCACGCGACAACAATCCTACTGTATTATAGGCAAAACACAAGCTAAACACAACCAAATAAAACAGGCAAGCGCATCACGCACAGTGCAAAAACACTCGACTGTCGCCGAAGGATAGAACACCATTCATTGGCAGATAGCGCTTATCTCACGCGTAATGGGAACGCTAGGCCGGCTACGCGCAATAATCTGCCAATGGAAAGCTTATATACCACAGTTAGACTGCCATCAACGCGCTTTATTTGCCGACAATGTCCTCAAAACGCTCACCACGAAGCGCCGCTGTCTGCATTTCTATACGCGCCGCCGACTGTCTGTCCACACTACCACCGCGACGGTGCTGCCTCCTATATGTCGACCTCGCCGCCAATACCACGAAACACCGGTAGTTCGTAGGGAGCCGGCGTTGGTGGGACGGCGAGCGAAAATCCGGAGTGTGCCCACGCCAAGCAGCCCAGTTGCTCTGAGAGCTGCGTGAGAGAACGCCGGCGCTCGCCGCGGTTCTTGGGGGGAGCCATGGCCTCAAGTCTTTGTGAGGCGGCCACAGCCAATAAAGCATTGTTTGCGCACGATGCTGGCAAGGCGGCAGGAGACAGCTTGGTGTTAGATGCTATCAAGGCGTCAGTCACTATGCGGAGATACGCGATGGTATCCAGGAGCTCCGCGGCACTGTCGGGTGATCCGCATCTACATGCAGCCAAGGCCGGCATCTGCGGGGGATACAGTGACTCCGGTACTCGTGGTGGTACAATGCATGGCCTAGGACGCGTGGACGGCGTCCCTTGGGAACACAGATTTGGTCCGAGTCATGGAAACGGTATCGATGACATTCGAAGCGTCAACAGCGTTCCCAGGCAAGCGGCATCGGTGTGATCATCATCATCATCAGCCTGACTACGCCCACTGCAGGGCAACGGTATCTCCCATGCTCCGCCAATCAACCCGGTTTTGTGCTTTCTGCTGCCACGTTATACCTGCAAACTTCTTAATCTCATCTGCCCATCTAATTTTCTGTCTCCCCTTCACGCGTTTGCCTTCTCTTGGAGTCCAGTCAGTTACCCTTAAGGACCAGTGGTTATCCTGCCGACGTGCTGTGCCCGGCCCATGTCCATCTTCTTCTTGATTTCAGCTATGATATTCTTAACCCCCGTTTGTTCCCTGACCCACTCTGCTCTCTTCTTGCCTCTTAAGGTTACACCTATCATTTTCGATTCTATCGCTCGCTGCGTCGTCCACAATTTAAGTTGAACCATATTTTTAACTCTCCAGGTTTCTGCTCCGTAGGTAAGTACCGGTAAGATGCAGCTGTTATATACCTTCCTCTTGAGGGATAGCGGTAGACTACCATTCACGATTTCAGAATGATTGCCGAATGTGCTCCATCCCATGCTTATTTTCTTCTAGTTATTTCACCCTCGTGGTTCGGCTCCGCGGTTACTACCTGTCCTAAGTAGACGTATTCCTTTACAACTTCCAGTGTCTCGCCACATATCGCAAAGTGCTGTTCTCTGCCGAGATTTTTCCACATTACTTTAGTTTTATGCATATTAATTTTCAGACCTACTCTTCTGCTTTCGGTATCCAGTTCAGTAATCATGAGCTGTAATTCATCCCTAGAGTTACTCATCAATGCAATGTCATCAGTGAATCGCAGGTTACTAAGATATTTTCCATGAACTCTTATCCCTAACTCTTCCCAATCTAGGGCCCTGAAAACCTCCTGTAAACACGCGGTGAATAGCATTGGAGAGATCGTGTCTCCCTGCCTTACACCCTTCTTTATTGGGATTTGTCGCTTTCTTTATGGATGACTATGGTGGCTGTAGATCAGCTGTAGATTTCTTCCAGTATGTTTATATAGGCTTCGTCGATGCCCTGATTCCGTAGTGCCTGCATGACTGCTGATGTCTCCACCGAATCAAATGCCTTCTCGTAATCTATGACGGCTATGTATAGGGGTTGGTTGTATTCCGCACATTTCTCTATCACCTGATTGATAGTATGAATGTGGTCTATCGTTGAGTAGCCTGTACGACATCCTGCTATGTCGTTTGGTTGAATGAACTCTAATGTCGTTTTAATTGTATTAGCAATTATTTTTCTAAATAGCTTGTAAACAACGGACAGTAAGCTGATCGGCCTGTAATTTTTCAACTCATTGAGGTCCCCTTTCTTATGGATTAAGATGATGGCATTCTTCCAAGATTCTGGTATCATCCCGCTCAAGAGGCACCTCATATACAGGGTGTCCAGTTTTCCTAACACAATCTCTCCAACGTCTTTCAACAGGTCTGATGTTACCTGATCCTCACCAGCGGCTTTCCCTCTTGCCTTCTAGGGCTTTCTTTACCTCCCCTGTCAATACTGGTGGGATGTCAGATTCCTCTGGGCTATTAATGCTTCTTACGTTATCATCTTAATTGTCTCGGCTGATGTACAGACCTCTGTAGAACTCCTCCGCTACCTCAACTATTCTATCCATATTGGTAGTGACTTTGCCTTCCTTGTCCCTTAATGCATACGTCTGATTTTGGACTATGCACAGTTTTGTCTTGACAGCTTTAAGGCTTCTTCCGTTCTTTAGAGCATGCTCAGTTCTCTCCATATTATACCTTCTTATGTCGGCTACCTTAAGCCTATTCATTAACTTCGAAAGTTCCGCCAGCTCTATTTTGTCTCTTGCATTTGCGGTTTTCATGGTTTCACGTTTCTTAATGAGGTGTTTCGTCTCCTAGGATAGAGTGCCAGTGTCCTGTCTAATGACTGGATCCCCGACTTCCATCGAACACTCCTGAATGATACTAGTCATATTATAACCCGTGATATCGTGTCCTAAAGTGGTATTGCGGCGTGAATGAAGTGAGCTTGAGCCACCGAGGAGTCCTCAACGACGTCCACGGAAGGTGCTTGAAGCGCCTACATGTTTACAGGTGCCGAGGAGGGACGCAAGCCGTTCCTAGGCGAGAGGTGTCCGTGCGCATTGTTGGCGCGAAGTTGCACGTCGCCGGGCAAGTTCTTCCCCTGAACCACAATGCAGACCTGGACGCCATCCGCTGGTGGTCGGGTGGGTATACTTGCCGCGGTGGTTGACTTGCGGGTTCCATCAGTGAGTAAGAGTGACGGCGTTCCTCAGGCAGCCACGTTACCTCAAGCTAACAGCTGGGGTTCGCCAAAGCCTTTCGACGAGTGCGCAATTGTAAAGAGACGAATTGGCACAACACCTGATCGCTGGCTGGCTGTTGTTGTTGTTGTTGTTGGCTGTTATTCCGTCAGATGTTGGCTCATACGCATTGACGGCCCTTCAAGCCCCCTTCAAACTACGCGCGCTGACCAATTCTTACGCCCTCCAGATTGTTGACAGCGTACTTGAGAACCGATCACACATGCGGCAAGTAGCACCTGCCTACATGAGTCATGCAACAGCAGCTGCGCGCCCCACGTGAGACACAGGAAAAATAAGGGAAGAAGAGATGTGTAATTAGAAGAGGCTGTCGTCTCAAGCGGCCACACGGACTTTCTCTGAATTGTTTGTTTCTGCGGCACAAGTTCCCCCCAACAACTTTAATCCAATAAAGTGTGCTCTTTAATTGTATGTTACCAGATGATACTGTTAGACTTTTCGATTACTGAATTTTGATAACCTGTCTGTTATCTAGCTTCGTTGTTCTCTTCATCACGCCAGCCGATCTCGCGCCCGTGCCCGAGTGCCGCTTTCTCTTCCTTACAATATCTGCATAACAGTGTTAGGTCCACAGTAGGCGTTTAGATAACAGATCCTATTTGTCTGCCTGTTTTGTCACGAAGCCCCAATTGCATTCATCAGCCAACACACAGTTCTGGCCCTGGTGTAATGGCTTAAAAATGCAAGGAATAATGTTATCGCGTTTGTAACTAGCGCTGCCCCGAAGTACATTTACGGATCGATTCAGTAGGAAACAATTTCCTTTCGTCAGGAAAGGCAGAGAAAAGGAGAATAATAAACAAGCATTCATATTAAATAGATATACCAGAAGGTGAGTATCATGAACTACGGAGATTTTCTCTTCACTCAGCGATGGTACGATAAAGTACCAGATTTGTTATTCAGAAGTCTGAAATTTGTAATCGGTTTGTGTGTGCCGCCTATCCGAAGTACATTATTAGCAATGTGGTCGAGAACTGATGGAATGTTTATAAGCCATTGATCGATATTGCTTGTGGGCATGGATCATTGGTTGTAACTAAATAATGCACACCTGGTGAAGTAACTGACATTTATTTTTTACCAATACCTATCATACATCTGTATACTTTCTTTCAATACCTGCCCGACAAGTTTCATTACCAAGAACGTGCTCTAAACTTCTCGAACGTATCATTTCATCTACTGCCATGAAGTACATAACAGAAGAAACGTTCTTTTTTGCAAACCGTCATGGGTTCCTACACGGTTATTTGCTGAAGCATCTCTCTTAAATACTTTATTTGGTAAAACATAACTCTTTTAAATATTAGTTAATAATCTAAGTCACTGCACTGATCACTTGGACGAAGTTGATGCAATATTCGTGGACCACAGCAGAAGGTCAACGAGAACAAGAACACGATCTCGCTAAAGCTTTTCACAAGGGTCATCAGTCTGGTGTCGTACAGACGCTTAAATGCCTCAATAATAACACGAATACCTAATGCCTCTAACAGAGTGCTTGATTGGGCTGGTTGGTGTCGCATGGTGGAAGAAGAATATAACAGTGCTAAAGACGGGACGATAAGAAGAAACATACACGGCGCTGAATAACAACCAATGTTTATTGCAAAAGAACTGCAATATACAAGAAACAGGTGCCTACGCAGAACGTTGGGTCATCATGTGTCGGTTCGCTTTCGATGGCGATAACCGACAAAGAGATTAGCTACCTACACAGTCAAGTTTATGCGTAGTATAGGGTAGGGCGCATGCGCTCTTTCAATACTCCTCTCTGCCCTCTGATGTGAAAAGCATATTTATTATTGTTCGCACATATAAAAGCTTTGTTGGTACTTCAACGCTTGGCGCTGCTTGTTTCTTTCAGTGTCCTGGTTTTTTTCGCGCCCTTTAGTGCTCATGAAGCCTTCCCAGCAAACTCAGTCCCATACCCCTCTAAGGAAAAGGAAGTGACGGGAATTCGGAGCCATCGCGCAGTACAGACGTCTACGACCACGGCTATTCGTTAATGATTACGTTCTCAACTTATTAATTCTACAGAACGAAGATCAATACTATGATATACGCGGAGTTGTGGGCTACTGTGCCTTCAGGGATGAGCCAAACAGCCGTGTGCCGTGTAGTTCAGGAGAACACCGGTTGTGCGGGAATTCTCGTTGGCACTAAAAGTTCGAAAATAGACATCGTATGTGCTCGAAAGTAAAAAAAAAGCAAAAAAAAAACGCATGACTTTATTCCAGTACCATTTCGCCTTGACTGAATATTTGTGCTGCAGTTTGTTGCGATGAGCTTAAGCTGACCACCTACAACATTGAGGCCGCCGACTAACCCGTCGTTCGTGTCTCCGGCGGCATGCCGGCGCGGGTCGACTTTGTAGACACCTCGAACAGCTAACGTCTTCGGAAAAGTGTGCGTCGTCGGGTCGCGTCATCCGATAACGTGGACGCGCCTTTAGTATTCTGTACGCGTTCAGACTATGGTGAATACAAAAAACGAAGAGCTCGCGTTTTCATATAAAGTCACATATACTATAAAGTTACTTACCTTAAATTTTGTGGGAGCCTCCAAGTAAAAGCGAATCCAGTAATATTCTCCTACTGTAGGAAAACCCTCATATATTCTGCCGGAACAACGAACGTCATTCACTGTGTTGCCTATGAAGTGACTGTTGTCTTCCTGAAAATCTCCTATCTCAAGGTAAGTCGACGTGGGACCCGCAGGAATGTTTAAGCAGAATCTGAATCTGTAAATTGAACGAACTTATGAATATCCCTATTATATATAAACAAAAACATGGTAGTACTTTTGCCAAGCTGAGGACATATATATATAATGAAGGGATAACATAGGACCCGGAAGTAACAGGTCAAAAAAATATATCAAGCACGTAGGAAAGATTGTTCTTGGAAGCACTGACGTTCCGGCCGCGGGACCGGCCTTCGTCGGAGGCCGTTCCCGCGGCCGATACGTCAGTCCTTCCCAGAACAGTTTTTCCTACGTGCTTGATATATTTTCTGAACAGTTTATATATATATATATATATATATATATATATATATATATATATATATATATATATATATATATATATATATATATATATATATATATATATATATATATGTAGTCAAGAAATGAAGGAGCACACTTACGAAAATTGCATATTTTTTTACTGGTTAACGTTTCGGCCGTGGCACGGCCTTCGTCAGAATGAAGGCCGTGCTCCGCTCATTCTGACGAAGGCCGTGCCACGGCCGAAACGTTAACCAGTAAAAAAATATGCAATTTTCGTAAGTGTGCTCCTTCATTTCTTGACTATATGTGCACCGGACCCACAGAACTTTCTTTTGAATCATATATATATATATATATATATATATATATATATATATATATATATATATATATATATATATATATATATATATATATATATACACAAATGACAAGGCTCCCTGGTTACTCTGCACAGAAAAATATATTCCACAATTTCCTCATTCTAAACGGTAGCTAAGCGGGCTTGTTGGTGCGTACACATAGTTAATCTAAAACAGCGCACAAACGGGACAAGAAAGAACCACACTACACAAGCGCTGACTTCCAACAAAGGTTTAATGCGCGAACGCGAAATATAAAGGCAGAAAATACAGAAAAGACACGTGATAAACATGATAAAATGATGACTAGGGGTTACAGGATTTCGAAGGTGTTAATCTTGCAGATATGCGATTTCCTTGTCAAGTAACTGGATGGACGGTGAACTAACGCACGAAGGCCCCCCGCTTGAAAATGGTGAATGCTTCAATAATCTCGCGCGTGCGCTGGTCCGGATGCTTTCTGATGACGGTGGCTTGATGAAAATTTGGAATGCAATTACATGATCTGCAGTGTAGCGCTAAGTTGCTGCCTTGCTTTTGCTTGACATTGTTTGCGTGCTCCCTGAGGCGATCATTAAGGCAGCGTCCAGTTTGCCCAACGTAGGAGCGGCCGCAGCTCAGAGGGATGTGATATACGACTCCCTTGACGCAAGTGGTAACAGGCATCTGGTGTTTTTTCTCGCATGCCTTTTTCAAAGGCTCTTCCTGGTCGACCTTCTTGCATAAGGCGTTGAGCTTTCCTGGGGCCGAGAAGACAACTGGAACTCCAGCCCTGCCTGCTGCCTTCTTTAATTTGTGGGACACTCCATGCACATACGGAATGACAGCCAGCTTTGAGTTGTCGATCTCAGTAGTCTTGCCGGGTCTTTTGCCTCTTCTAATCTCCACTAGGGTGTCCTCCGCTAGCGCAACCAGGAGGCACCTCGGGAAACCTGCCCGCATCAGCCGTTCTACTTGACCTTGGAAAGACATTTCAGTCTCGTGCGTGCACGACCTTTCCAATGCATTGCGGAGGGCCGATTTGACGATTCCTCTATTCACAATCTTTGAGTGTGCTGATGAGAATGGCAGGAGGCTTTTAGCTGAGCGAGGTGCATATCTCCAGCATACATGTTCATTTTTGAACAGCAGCAGCAGGTCAAGAAACCGCAATGTGCCATCCCGTGGAAGCTCCTTGGTGAGCGTGAGGCCATCCATTGTTTTTCCAAAGATCCCGTATACAATCTGTACCACTGTGTCGAAGCCGTTTTCGCCCGCGTCAAAGAAGACTAGGTAATCATCGACGTACCTGAACACCTTCTTGACGTGGCCCCCCTGGAAGGTTTCCTTGAATGTCACGGTCGTAGCGGGCGAGCAACAAGTCGCTTAGTACAGGTGCAAGGCAGGAGCCGATGCACACTCCTTCGTTTTGGAGGTACATCTTCCCTGCAAACTGGACTACAGAGGAGCGCAAGTACAACGTTAGCAGGTCGAGAAACCTGTCGATACTTGTTCCACACTCATTTTGGAAGCGCATAACCCCGTATGTTTCGATGCCTTCATTTACGACTTCGAGTAGATGCGAGTGTGGCAAGGAATAGTATAAATCCTTCACGTCGATGGAGAAGGCGAGCATCCCGGTTGTGCCTAGGGAGCTTAAATACCCGGAAACAGCCGTTGGAGAGCGAACCAGGTAGGGATCATCTACCTCAAGTAGGCCGAGACACCTCTGCAGGAAGTAAGCCAGCGGTTTTTGCCAGGCGCCTCACTCTGACACAATCACTCTAAACGGACAGTCGTCCTTGTGCGTCTTTGCGGAAAAGAGGACCTCCAGGTTCTGTCCGCCCTTCTTCTTGATTGCTGTGGCAAGCTTCTCCAGTCCAGCTTTTTCACACAATTTTAAGGCTTCTTTCTTCGCCTTACTTGCGATCTTTTCTTCGACTTCGTGAAAATTGGCTGCAATGGCGGCGTCGGCTTTGGCTTTGTAAACCGTTGCAGGCATGATGGCAAATCCACCCTGTTTGTCTGAAACAAGAAGCTTCAGCTGTGCCTTCCTGAGGGAACTGGCCAGTTGCACCGGTTTTACCCGCCGATCTATCTTGGACCGTGCGGGCAACGCTTCGAGTCCCTCCAAGATGCACCTGGTCGCCTCGTTGGGTTCAGCCTTTGACGCGGTTGTCCGAACGAGGGCGAGCAATTCGGCTTTCTCGAGCGTCGGATGCGCGCAGAACTTGGGGCCTAGTTTCAGGGCCGCCTGTGTGTCCGCCGATACGATGGGTTCTCCGATGAGGTGCAACTCTTGGCTGTGCTTTTCACCTGTTGGCTTCCTCGGGAGTGTGGCTAGGATGCTGCGCCACAAGAACTCAGTAAGTTGGGAGACCCCACGCATTTCTTCCACAAAGATTCGCTGATGGCGATCGGGTGGTACCGCTTGCGTGCAGGAAAGGAGCAGGCAGTCTTTCAGCAGCCGGACTTGCCTCCAGGTTTCCACACGAAGAATTCGATATAGCTTCATTCCGTGCTGAAGAGACGGTGCGAACGGAGCGGTCAGTATTTCCAGGGCGGGTGGTATGTACGAGTTGTTGATAGCATAGGTGAGCAGGCGCGCGCGGCAGTTAGCGGCGACCAGAAAACTTGAACATGTGCTTGAGTTCTGAAGTGCGAAGGGGTGGACAAAGGAAAAAGAGCCCGAGGTTGGGTAATGAACTTCAAAACGGTAGCTAAGCGGGCTTGTTGGTACGTACACATAGTTAATCTAAAACAGCGCACAAACGGGACAAGAAACACTACACAAGCGCTGACTTCCAACAAAGGTTTATTGCGCGAACGCGAAATATAAAGGCAGAAAATACAGAAAAGACACGTGATAAACATGACAAAATGATGACTAGGGGTTACAGGATTTCGAAGGTGTTAATCTTGCAGAAATGCGATTTCCTTGTCAAGTAACTGGATGGACGGTGAACTAACGCACGAAGGCCCCCGCTTGATAATGGTGAATGCTTCAATTATCTCGCGCGTGCGCTGGTCCGGATGCTTTCTGATGACGGTGGCTTGATGAAAAACATCCCTCTGAGCTGCGGCCGCTCCTACGTTGGGCAAACTGGACGCTGCCTTAATGATCGCCTCAGGGAGCACGCAAACAATGTCAAGCAAAAGCAAGGCAGCAACTTAGCGCTACACTGCAGATCATGTAATTGCATTCCAAATTTTCATCAAGCCACCGTCATCAGAAAGCATCCGGACCAGCGCACGCGCGAGATTATTGAAGCATTCACCATTTTCAAGCGGGGGCCTTCGTGCGTTAGTTCACCGTCCATCCAGTTACTTGACAAGGAAATCGCATATCTGCAAGATTAACACCTTCGAAATCCTGTAACCCCTAGTCATCATTTTATCATGTTTATCACGTGTCTTTTCTGTATTTGCTGCCTTTATATTTCGCGTTCGCGCAATAAACCTTTGTTGGAAGTCAGCGCTTGTGTAGTGTGGTTCTTTCTTGTCCCGTTTGTGCGCTGTTTTAGATTAACTATATTCCTAATTCTACGGTGTTCTCACAACATATCGCAACCATAGGTCCGCATTTTGACCTGAGTGGACCCGTATCAATGGTTGTGGTTCTTACAGACTGAGTTTCTGAGATGAACCAATGTAATGTTATTTCCTCACGCGAACGATTCTGGACGACAGTGAAGGAAGAAGACAGAAACAAGCGTTAATATCACACTTTTTTCGTCATGGCGACACTCATTCTTAAGACCAAAGATGCGCTTGTACCATTTTACGTTTACCTGCTCCACGGCTGACTCGAAAGTCGTGGGATAGAATCCCGGTAGCGACGGCCACATTTCGTCACATTGTAAGTAATTTTGCGCAACTTGGAAATCGCCCGAAACACATTGGTAATCCCTCGAAACACACAAAAATATCTGAATGACCGGCTAAGGGAGCATGCTAAACATTAAGAAAAAATGAGGCAGATGTAAGTACCATGGGAAACTGTGTTATGCGAAGCATGCGGAGATAAGGTGACTGGGTTGTAATTTTTTATTCAGCGAAACATTACGAAATGACGCTAAAGATGGCATGCCAAACGTTGCACAAACAGACATATGTTGAACAATCGCATGTTTCTTGTAACCAGTTGTTTACAGTTGTGTAACGATGCCAACATACACATGGGTATTTCCAGCACCAGAAGCCGTAAGCTGATATGTAGCGCTTTGCCTGCGAGGATTGTAGCCCCGGATAGTGCTACGTAAACCAACTACCGTGGATGGCGCCTAATTATGCAATTGACGTTAACCCGACATGACTTATTTATCACAGCAGTACATATCTCTAATGTCTTTAAAGTTAGATAGCACTGCAACCACAATTGACGTTTCACCAACATAACGCCTGCGTAGGGTCTTTATTCCAAAGCGTTTCCGAGATCTGACGTGGCTCTGTGGTAGAATACTTGATTGCCACGCAGAATGCTTGGGTTCGATTCCTGCTGAGACTCTGATTTCAATTGTTTGGATTCGTCGGGTCACCGCCACCGATGTCAGTTTTTCTTAACGCTCTCGCATTTAAATTACCAGTGTCAACGACACCCGTGTCAGTTTTTCCTAACGCTCTCGCATTTAAATTACCACTGTCTGTCCTCACCGTTATTGGGTAGATATACATTGCGAAACACCTGTGGCGCATAGAGCACTGCACGGGCCGGGAATTTCGGCCCGGGCCCGGCCCGGGCCTGGTACTTGTTTAAACTTACCCGCCCGAGCCCGGCCCGGTGACTCAAAGCGAGACCCAGGCCCGGCCCGTACCCGAGGAAAAAATTCAGCTACCCGGCCCGGCCCGTCCCGACCGCAGATCAGGCCCGACAAAAGCCCGATCCCAAAATTTAGGTGGTGTTCCGCGATCACGAAATCCACAATGAGGTGTTTTGAGTGGCAAATATATACGCTTTGGTGGCCCATGCTTCGCTAACAATTATACTTTAGCCTGCGGTAATTTCTTGTAAAGAGGGGCTCACGGCGGAAACAGATGAGCTGATATACTATGGGGATGCAATCAAGGCATCGACGGACACCCGTCTGGTCGGGAAGGACCATTGAATAAATAGACAAGGACACCAACCACAAGATAATAAAAATGCGTTGACGTTGCCGGACCCAGAATGGAAGCCTTGTTCACAATGATTGTGCACAATTAAGGAGGCACTGCAACACTTTTCCAAGTAGCCATGGAATGGATTCACTAAAGGAGCTTATTGCCTCACGAATTCAGCGCCGAATTTTTATTTTTTTATTTTTTTAGAATCCGGTCAGTAGGAGCGGAGTTACAAAGATTTGTCGAAACGCTGCAATAGCATTCTCTCTACTCTTGTCACGACGAAACCGCTGGAAGCCAGCACGGAGGGATGGCACGGGGGAAGAAAATACGTCACGTGTGCCTCGTGTCCTTGAGCGCTTTTTCTCTTCTTTCTTCGAATGCGCGGCACACGAGCTTAACGCGTGCGCGTGCGAGTGCGATCGCACGCGCACGTGTTAAGCTCGAGTGGGACAGTCTAGGCCTCCCGCTGCTGACTTTGAGAATTTATTGTGAATTCCAGGCCGCGTGCTGCGCTATAATATTTGGCTCGCGTGTTCTCGGGAGCCTCGACTACCGATCGGCAGCGGGGGCTCATCAAGAGCGTGTTGCAGCAGATATTGTAGCAAGGAAAGTGATTTGCAGCTTGAGTTCAGTTTCAATACTGAGCGCAATAAAAAAAAGGAGGACACAAGGAACAGAACCCTCTCTCCCCTTTGTTTACATTGCGGTCCATTAAAATTTAAAGCATTCTCTAACGACAAAGCCACTCATGTACCCTTCTGGATATGTAGCGCCTGTCTGCAGCATAGTAGCACCTTGCCAATGCAAGAGAGAAAGAAATCAAAATCCATTACGTTCTTGTAACTACACTATAGACAAAAATTATAATGAACCGCACGCACCACGTGTACTTTTATAAATACGTATAAACTGGCGAAAGGAAGAAAAAAAAATATTTTTCATAGCATTTTTTATCTATCACACCGCTGCTAGTATATACACTATTGCAGTTCTTTATGGCATATTTTACAGCTTGTTTCTTCACATGCCATTGTGCAAAAAAAATCTAATTATCAAAATACCGCCTTTAAGCACGTCAAGCGCTGTTGCATCACATACCCTGCCGCACTAAAGTTTCTCGCACTGCTTGCGCTCGCCGCAGGGGTGTACATCTCCCTTGCGAATTGTGAAGGCGTCGCCAGTCGTTGTTTTGAACTTCCACTACTGGGCAAATTTAAGGTGTATTTGCGGACTTCTGCACAGTGAACATTGCTGTACAGCTCATCCCTTCATTTCTCTCGCTCCCGAACGTCCTGCTGCTCTTCAATATCATCCACAAAACTCCTGTTTGAAAGCTTCTCCTTAAAGTTTTCAGCTGTGTACGTTATGCACGTTTTGCACCGCTCTCTCTCTCTCTCTTTCACATTATAGCAGTGTACGCCTTCCTAACGATGTTGTACTGGTAGAAAGTGGTCATTGGACTGCACAGGCATACGAATGCCAGGAGGTAGACGAAGAGATCTCGAACTGTTTTCGGGGTTTCTTACAGTTTGGTAATAAATGCGCGAATAAGCATTTTGACGCTTACTCATATGGTTCGAGTCGTCCGCCACGGTGGTATAGCGGATAGAGTGCTCGGCTGCTGACCCGAAGGTCGCGGGTTCGATCCCGGCCGCGGCGGTCGCATTTCGATGGAGGCGAAATGGTAGAAGCCCGGGTACTTTGCGATGTCAGTGCACGTTAAAGAACACCAGACGGTCGAAATTTCCGGAGCCCTGCACTACAGCGTCTTTCATAATCATATCATGGTTTTGGGACGCTAAACCCCAGATATTATTATCATATGGTTCGAGGCAAAGGGACATCAGTCACATGGCACATAATTCGTAATTGTCTTTTTTGAAGCCAGACATTTCGTAAGCGAATATACTTTGCCCGACGCCTTGTTTAATGGACCTATGCTATTCCTGCACATTCCAACGCTGTTGCGGCAGTATCATGTATCTGTCGCGCTACATAGTGCAGGGGTCTCAAACACGCGCCCTGCGGCCCGGCACACGACTGCCTGCGTCCCATTTTTTATTATTTTCTTTTTAAGGCGATCCTTAAGATACAGAGGCATGACAGGTCTAAAGCATATTCTTGTGAGACACCCCATGCATCCACCAAGCGTTGATAGATAACCGTGAAAAACAAAAGTCTATATTTCAGAATAGGCGTCCGGATTTTAGTCATTTTAGAGATAGGTATAGATATGTCGTTGGAATCTCGGCACCAAATACCCTTCAGAAATGACCGATATGTGAGGTATGGGAAAGGTATTTGAAATGGCAAAATTAGGTGACATTCGGTACAACCTATTTCCCACTCCCTTTACTACTGTCTTGTGCATTGAAGGAGTAAATTTTCGTGAATGCAGACCGTTAGCTGATGCGATTTTGAGACTCTTGCTGCAGCGAAACAAGACGAAAGCACGCCAACAATGTGGACCATCAAAGCAGGCTGTGCATGTCCATCTCGCGTGACATGACGACTGGGAACTGTGATGGAAAACAAAATGTTTTCATAGGTATTCTATGTAACGAGACTCCGGGCAGTCCTTTCGTTTTAGTGGAGGGCTGGAATATTCAAGATCGTTTCCCAGCTTAAGAGTGCTTGCGACGATATGTTATAAATTTATTATGTTACTTTAATTAACGTGAACACAGAATAACAATTGGGATATAAAATAATAAACAGTGGGAATAAATCCAACAGCCAGATGTTGATTATTTAAGCATCTGGTCTATTTACTTCTAGCTCACCCGTTTCAGATCAATCAAGTAGCCCTATACGCAAGAAGCAAAAGAAGTTCAGTACTTGTCGAACATAGAACTCCAAGTAGCTTGCCCCGCATAAAAGAAGCATTTTTTCGAGATAAAATGTGAAACATATATGTATGCGCAACATCTTTGAAACAAACTTAAAGGGACACTAAAGACAAGAATAATTTTACTATTATCAGTAAATTCCTCTTTTACAATTCCAAAATAACCCCGCTCGCCGTGACAAGACTTTGGTAAGCGCGAAAATGCGGGTGGCCACGCCACCTTGAAATTCGCGCAGCAGAAGTCGTCCCGTCCTAGACTGACGGCGTCTACTGTGACCTACGTAGATCCTAATCTGTAAAAATTCTCAGAGTACACATTATCAGTCTAATCTGATTCAGTGTTTCACTTTAGTGTCCCTTTAAGAATTGAGAAGAGTCCAGGCCCGGCCCGACCCGAGCCCGCCCCCCTCGAACCCGGGCCCGGCCCTAAGCCCGGAGCTTCAGACCTGAGCACGGCCCGGGACCGCCGTGAAACCTACTTTACCCGGCCCGGCCCGGCCCACGGGCCGGGCCGGGCCCGGGTTTTAGGGTAGGCCCGAGCCCGTGCAGTGCTCTAGTGGCGCATACCCGCGTACCGCGGCTCGTTGTATACAGGTATGAGCCACACGTGTCTGGAAAAATGAGTTTAACGACGTACGCGACGGGATTTTCACGTTATTCAAGTCACGATCAGCTAGACATATTCTTCAAATCCTCGTACCCTCCCTTACTAACTGTGGTCGACCTCAAGTTAAGGAGGTGATCAAGAGAGCATCTAGACGTAGGCGGCTAGATAGATAGATAGATAGATAGATAGATAGATAGATAGATAGATAGATAGATAGATAGATAGATAGATAGATAGATAGATAGATAGATAGATAGATAGATAGATAGATAGATAGAAACGCCCAAAGTGAATGCAGTACGCAAAGAAATAGTAGCACGCTTCGCATTTAAAAGATGATAAGTACGCGCATAGGTGTGAACCACGGTTTACAGACACGCAGGTTCTCGGAAGAAGCGTGAAATCATCCGCACATCTTTCACTGTAAGCAAACTTTATATAAAAAATTAAGGATCGTTGTGTTAGTGAGCCGTCCGTGGTATTGTATCAAAAGCAGCAGGAGGAAACAACTTTATTTTAAGAAATAAAAAGAAATGACAAAAAAAAGGTCCGGCGAGTTTTTCCGGGATTTGGGCGAATATCCCCGCCTAGATTGCGGCCACGAGCCCTTGAGCTCTGGCGGCTACCTCGGCCCGCTGGACGGCCCACAGTGCAGTCTCCAAGCGCATTCGGTTCGAGGCTGCGTCCCCATCTGGAAACCCACCTCTCTTACACTCCCATAACATATGTTCCAGGGTTGCCCTGGCCTCGCAAAACTTGTAGCGTGACGGATCAAGCTCTGGGTAACAGAGATTCACGATCACTGGGCTCGGAAACGTTCCGGTCTGCAGCTGTTGCCACGTGACCGCCTGCTTCTTGTTCAGTTTTTGGTTTGGTGGCGGAAATTTGCCCCTGGCCAGTCTGTAATGCTGTGTAATATCCTTGAAACTTGGGAGGCGATCCTCCCACTCCCACTCCTCACCCGACGCCGCGGCCGAGGCGGCGGCGGTGTTGACGGTTGCGGCTCGGTCCGTAAGCCCTCCAGCCGCCCCGTGCGCCGCTTCGTTGCCGGCGAGCGAGGTAGTGTGGGCGGGCGCCCACAACATGTAAACTTCCCTTTTTCGGTTTTTCCCGCAAGTAAAATTCGTAACGCTTCGGGGGAGACGCGGCCATTGGCGAAGTTGCGGACTGCCGTCTGGGATTGAGTTGCGTCTGAGTTGCGGACTGCCGTCTGATTACCACTTTGGCCGTGGATGGTGGTGGCCACTGCGAGCGCGATAGGCGCTTCTTCCGCTGTCTCCACGTGCGGCGTGCGTACCGTGACGCTACTCTTGCAAGCTTTCAAGTGATCTATTACCGCGACAGCGAAGCAGCGCCTGCGCGCATAACTGGCCGCGTCCACGAACACTGCGTCTCAAGATCTGCCATACTTCCTCTGTATGTCCTGTGCTCTCTTTTCCCGCCTACCCCTGTGGTAATCGTGGTGCATGTTCTTCGGCAAAGAAGGAAATATCTTTTCTCGAGCTGGTTTATCTGTTTTCCTTTCTCATTTTTTCTTTGTCACTTTTTTGGGTGGTCGCGGGTTCTTGAATCGCTTGTTGAATATTTGCATATGCGCATCTGTGTTGATCATTTGCATTTGCGCGGCATCCTGTATACGTATATTAGATGGTCAGTCACGTACAGTAAACAGTTAGTAGTAAGCATCGGGGGTAGGGCGCGCGGGCAGGGACAACGAAGGAGAGCGGAAGACCAGAATAGAACAGCTGGGCCAGAAACGGGTGCTGTCTCTGCGTCTGATTCATTACAATGGCGCAGCCTACAACGACACCCGAACATTGAAGCTCAAGCCATGTGTCCTCGAGGGTTGTCGGCAGCGCGGGTTTCCCCATCCTAGGAACGCCGTCGACGCTTCCTCGATCATGCACTTGACCGCTGCTGCAGCTACCCGTTCAATCATCCGCGGACGGCGTCAATGCCTCCTCGGTGGTTTCAGGGTACGACCTGACAAGAACCTGGCTACCACCTTCGTCTGAGAAGGCGTACGGGTCCCTGCCGTTCGGGAACGTCGCGTACGCTTCCCATTACAACGATCCCGTGCCCTGCACTCTTCTAACGCGTGAGCATCCAAGGGACGCCGTTCAGGCTTCCTTAGCGCACCCCGATGCCACCAAGATAGTGCACGGCCTGCCGTTGCCCTGGAACGCCGTTCACGTTTCCCGTCGTGAGAACGCATCCCTCGGTACTCCACTGACACCTGAGCCGCTCACGGGGGCTGTCCAAGCTCCCTCGGACAAGAGTACCGCCTCAGGGAGTACACTAATCAACTCCTACGCCTCAAACGTCACCACTGGCTCCGCGTGCGGATCACCCGAAAGCGCCTCCACGCTTTCCATTACCATCGAGCGCCTCCGCGTGGCGGTCAGCGCCTTGAAAGCATCGAGCTCTGCGCTGTTTCCTGTGATCGTGCCGGAAGTGTGCGCCATCGACGCCATGCTGGAGGTTGCCGCCTCATGCGACCTCGAGGCCAGCGCACCCGAGCAACGCAGGGAGATGCGGTCTACTCTCATGCACTCTCACGCCAGCTGGGCTGCTTCGCGTTGAAGATATCCGCATTTCACCTGCCGCCCCACCATCACCACTCGTCTGCGAACTACGGGAATTTCACGGGTTCCAGAACGACGCCCATAGTTGGGTGGCAGCCGTCAACGCTCTAGCAGTGCGTGAAGCCTGGACAGAGCCTCAGAAATGGTACGTGGCCGTAGACCGCCTTCAGGCAGGTGCAACGGCGTGGCACCGGTATGAAAGCGCGAGGCAGCGTTCTTGGGCAGAATGGAGTGCAGCCCTGATTGCCGCTTTCGGCCGGATTATCTGTGCCTCCAGTGTGTCCAATCCGACCTCCACTGAGGACGGAGCTCTGGAGGCCCGCCACCTCGAGGCTGCTACTGGGCAGTGCAGCTGATCGACAGCAAGCTTCACACCCTGGTTTCATCAAAACACTGCTCTTGGGCAATGCTGTGACATTGCGCCGGTGTGCGGCTCAGGTTTATCACAGCCAAAGACCGCTATCCAAAACGGACGTCATGAAGGACGTCGCTCAAACGACGTACTAGCACGGAATCATCCCGACTGTGCAGCTGTGCCTTGCGATACATCTGAAAACCGCTTGGCAGAACGCTCCGCGGGGTACACAGAAACAGGCGCAAGGTACGCTTCGCGGTTCCGATCTCAGATTCCGCGTTGGAACCCGTCTCACGCACGTCTCACGCAGTCGCGGGCCCGAAGCTTATCTTCGCTTGGAGACATGGAGCTCTTGCTCCCTGCACAAGTACCATTCCAGAGAAGGAACCAGGTCGACCTTCAACCATCAATACCAGACCGCCCCACGGATAGCAGGGAGACCCTCTCGGACCAGTCGGCACCACATCTGCAGCAGAGTCGGCAGATGTGGTGCCGACTTTGCGGCAGCCATTGATCGAGCTTGCCTCGAGCGTGCCACGAGACTGCCTACTCCGTCCACCAGAGGAAAAAGAAACTGCTTTCCCTGCAACGTCGCAGCTTGGCCGAAATCATAGACCACCACGGCACAGTCAATGTCGTCCGCCAGAGTCGCCATTGACGAACGCACAAACCAATGCCAATGCCCAGCGTCTACAGCGACATTGCGACGGACCACGACGACATTTCCAGACCAAGTGACAGCGTGGCAGTGTCCGCCCATTCCGAAACTGTCAGTGCCGCCCCCCGGAGACAGTGTCGGCAGCCCGTGCGCTCGCAGTCATGGCCGGGTGTGATGACGAAGAACGACACCGGGGATTGGGCGCGCGGGTAGGACAGCGAAGGAGAGAAAGAGGAAGACCAGAATAGAACAGCTGGCCCAGGAACGGGTGCTGTCTCTGTGTCTGATTCATTACAATATATATATATATATATATATATATATATATATATATATATATATATATATATATATATATATATATATATATATATATATATATATTAAAACAAGGCCAAGGCGTTTAGGAGCAGCACTCGTTTATAAAAGAGAAGAGCAGCCACGACAAGTTAAGTGGTAATGGCGGAACCAGCCTATGCGCCGAGCCAACCAAACGTCGTCTTCTTCCCCGTCTGAGTGGTACCCTCTGCCTTTTTGAGTAGCGCTCATCTTCTTCACTACATTTTCTTCCCCTTCGGAAAAGAGCCATCCTGGCGACTTAGGGGCAGGAAACGACAAAGGGATCGTAATAAGGTTTTAGGCAGTCTATATGAACAGTCTCACGTCCACGACGTCGTTGATCAGAGGACTGCTCAAGCGGCTCCACTACGTAATTGACGGGTGATGTTTATCTTACCACAAGGGCCGTGATACTTGGACAGAAGTTTCGTGGAGAGGCCAGGGCTGGTTGAAGGGATCCAAAGCCAGACAAGGTCATCCGGGGTATAAGAAGCGGAGGCTTTGGGCTCTCGTGATGGTGTTTCTGGCGTTGCTGATCAGCAGTAGTGAGGGAGCGGGCAAGCTGGCGACACTCTTCCGCGTATTTAGCGGCTTGTGACACCGTCGTCGACTCAGCAACATCCGGGCGGTAAGGAAGGATGGTGTCTAGTGTGCAAGAGGGCTCATGTCCATAAAGGAGGAAGTATGGAGAGAATCGGGTGGTTGTCTGGACAGCAGTGTTATGCGCGTACGTCACAAAAGTGAGAACACGGTCCCGGTTGGAGTGATCGGAAGCGACGTACATTGACAGCATGTCCCCTAATGTTCGGTTGAATCGTTCGGTAATGCCGTTTGTTTGAGGACGATACGCGGTGGTGGTGCGATGAATGACTTGGCATTCCTTGAGAAGCGACTCTGCGTCCGACAAAAACGCGCGGCCTCGCTCTCTGAGCAGATCGCGTGGAGCATCATGACGTAGAACGATTGGATGTAATATGAAGCAACCGACGTCGCTTGCCGATGCAGAAAGCAATAGTGCAGTTTCTGCGTAGCGCGTAAGGTGATCGATGGCGACGATTATTCAGCGTTTTCCAGCAGGTGTAATCGGAAGAGGTCCATACAGATCAATACAAATACGGTCGAAGGGTCGGGCAGGACAAGGTAAGGGCTGTAGTGGAGCTGGAGAACGGAGAATGGGATTCTTCCGGCGCTGGCAAGCGATACAGCAACGGACGTAGCGGCGAACGAAGCGATACATGCCACGCCAGTAGTAGCGCTGGGACAGGCGAGTGTAAGTTTTTAACACTGCAGCATGCGCGCAATGTGGTTCGGCGTGAAAGGAGGCGCATATGTCCGAGAGGAGATGTCTGGGAATAACCAGGAGCCATCGGCGTCTTTCGGACAAATAATTTCGTCGCTATAGCGAATCCTCCCGGATAACGAAGTGCAGTATTTGACGGCGCATACCTCTAGGGATGTGCTGGGAGGGAGGCTGACTCAACCAGTGCAGAAGTGAAGCAACCCAGGGATCTTTCCGTTGCTCCAGAAGCATATCGCTGACACAAAGTGCAGACACGTCGGTGGTAGGCGAAGACAACGACTGGTCACCATGTTGAAGGGGCGATCGGGACAGAGCATCTGCGTCGGAATGTCTTCTTCCGGATCGGTAAATTACGTGAATATCGTACTCCTGAAGCCGAAGTAAAGGAGCGTGAAGGCCAGTGTCGATTTGGTGAGACATTGTGGAAGCACGGCCCAAAGTTGGTTGCTGGTGGTCGAAGCTGGCACGGGAGCGCTCAAGGAGGGCGTTGATGTCGGCGCGCTGCTGGACCGTAAGACTGCTGTCGATGCATCTCGAAAGGGCGTCGGTGAATGATGATTGAGACGGTAACGCGGAGCAATCAACGGCGTCAATCTGAAGCGGAGTCGAGTGATCAGGAACGGCATATGCACAAAAGGAATCAACGTCATCGACAAGGCCAAGCCACTCTCCGCGCAGTAATTTGGACGGTGAGGGAAACGGATTCGAAACATAAACTGCACTTGATCTATCCTGAACGGTCAGAACGGCGAAAGGAATGAGGAAGCACCTACGGTGAACAGCGGTTTCAGAAGGCGTAAAAGTAACAGTTGAGCCGGTAGAGACTTCGCAGGAAAGCGGTACTAGCACTGATGAGAAATGGGGTATCAGTGTGTCGGCGGCAACAAAAAGTTTTGCAGGTGTAGTCGGCGAGTCGAGAGCAGCAGAGTCGCATAACGGCGAGAACTCGACTTCGGCACGAGCACAGTCGATTACAGCATGGTGAGTACAGAGGAAGTCCTAGCCTAGTATAATGTCGTGGGAACACTTCGGCAACACTACAAACTCGACGGCATAAATATTGTCTGCAATAACGACGCGTGCCGTGCACGCAGGGAAAGGGCGAATTCGTTGCTCACTCGCAGTGCTCAAAACAAAGTCGTGAAGAGGCGTTGTTACTTTTTTCAGTCTGCGGCAAAGCTTCTCAGTCATTACAGACACTGCGGCGCCAGTGTCGACCAGTGCGAAAACAGGTATACCTTCAACGACGACAGCAACGACATTAGACGGCGAAAAACAAGGTCTTGTAGAGTTCGAAAGCTGCGCAGTTCTTGCCTCCGGAACTGCGCCTCCTAGTTTTCCTCAGGGACAGGGCGAGGGCGTCGTAGCATAGGGGAAAGGGAACGGCGCTGAGGTGAAGGCGACCGGCGTCGGTTGAAGTTCCGGCGAGGGGAAAATGTGTCCACAGCAGTAGGCGGGCCAGATGAAGCAGTCTGAGGTCTCGGTTGGAAATCGTAGGTGTTGGGCCGAACGTCGTCACGCAGCAGAAACTCACGCCGTCGGCAAAACCGTGCTACGTGACCCGCAAAATCACAGGCGAAGCATATGGGGCGGTTGTCCTGAGTGCGCCAGGGGTTTTGAAGGCGTGGTGTTGGTCGGGAGAACGGACGGGCAGCCTGGCGCACAGGTTCAGGCGGTGCGACAAAGGGGCGCGCGGGGACGTAGGAGTTCGCGACAGGCAGACGTCGGCGTGCGGTCAGTGCGTCGGCATACGTCAGTGGAGCAGCCACATCTGGTTCGTGGGCTGCGGGTAGCACCTCGGACACTTGTTCCTGGACGACTCGCTGTATCGATGGCGGCAAAGTAGATAGGGCACCCTCAAGGCATAAGGCACAAGGGACAGCTGGCGCACGACCTCTTCGCGTACAAACCGCTTGATCTCCAGAAGCAAAGCGGAATGGTCTTCCGCAATGCTAGCCGACGTTAAAGCGAAAATCGTTGCACATGACGCACTGGCGCGACGAGTAGTGTCACGCTGTTTCCAGAGCTCGTCATAGCTTTGACAGAGTTGGATGACGTCCGCTACCGTTTGCGGGCTCTTGGCGACGAGCATCTGAAATGCGCCGTCATTCATACCTTTTAAGATGTGTTTGATCTTCTCGGCTTCCGTCATGGCCGGGTTGACATGCTGACAAAGATCGACCACGTCTTCAATATTGCTGGTGTAATTTTCCCCATTCTGCTGAGCTCGAGCGTGCAAGCGCTGTTCGGCATGTAGCTTGCAAAGTGATGGACGGCCAAACAAATAAGCGAAGGCCGACCAGGTGGGAAGGTCCCTCTAGCGATTACGATACCACAGACTGGCGACATCGGTCAAATAAAATTGGACCACGGTAAGCTTGCGTGCGTCGTCCCATCGGTTGTGCTTGCTTACCCAGTCGTATTCGTCGAGCCAATCTTCCACGTCCTTGTCATCGGTCCCACTGAAGGCAGGCGGGTCGCGTTGCCGAATGGGGCTGGAACAGACAGGAGCCGAAGTCGATGGACCTCAGGCGGCCGCCTGCTGATCTTCGTCCGTGGACATAGTTGCAGCTGGAGGCAACGTACGGTTCCGAAGTTGCAAGATTATGGAATACCCAGCACCTCCACCAATTAAAACAAGGCGTTTAGGAGCAGCACTCGTTTATAAAACAGAATAGCAGCCACGACAGGTTAGGCCTAAGTGGCAATGGCGGAACCAGCCTATGCGCCGAGCCAACCAAACGTCGTCTTCTTCCCCGTCTGAGTGGTGCCCTCTGCCTTTCTGAGTAGCTCTCATTTTCTTCACTACAATATACAGAGTGTTTCAAGAAATGTGTCCACTATGTTTAAAAAATCAGCAAAATGCGGTATTTGCTCGCTGTCTTCACAATTGCTTTTTCTGTAGTGGCAGGTATCTTAATATGTTGAAGGCATGATTTGGGACAATAATTAGGAAAGATAAATTAATTAACTTTTTAATTAGCGGAGTTAGGTGGTTAAGTCCAACAGGAGAATTGAAGTACTTCATGCGATCAACCCAATTCAGCTGGGAGATTTCGAAAAAGCGGCCTCTAATAATTATTGTGGCGTAATGAAATTCAGGCAAATTCAATCGCTAAACCGAAACCCAAGCACCGATGAGCGCTACAAGCAGATGAATGGAATGACGTCACTGTTCAAGACAACGGTTACAGAGGTGCAGTTCTTCCCCGTTCGTTAACGTATGTGCGTCATGCGTGCTACTATACTGCAAGCGCAGCCCACACACTGACACCATGAAGTCGGTTGATGGTTGATATAATCACTGTAAAAGAACTTGTTGTTGAGCTAGTTGGTAGATAATTTCTAAAAACTTAATTAGAGCGCAAACACACGATACACTCACGTACACACACACCCACACACTCAGGCATCAAACACGCACAGTGCGCAACACGCACGCAGAGCGCTGTGCGTGTTTGATGCCTGGGTGTGTGGGTGTGTGTGTGCGTGAGTGTATGTTGTCTTTGCGCTCTAATTAAGTTTTAGAAATGATATAATCACGTTCACTCATTGTGGACGTCTCAGACGAATATGGCAGTTGCGCTGTTCCACGTTTCGGTTTCGGTTTGGCCGCTGAATTTGGGAGAACTTCATTACTTCGCAATTATTCCTAGAGGCCGCTTTTTCGTAATCTGAAAGCTGAAATGGTTTCGTCGCATGAAGAACTTCAAATCTCCCATTGGACGTAACCATCTAACTCCACTAATTACAAATTATATAATTTAACTTTTTTAATTACTGTCCCAAATCGTGTATTCAACCATCTTAAGATGCCCGCCGCTACAGAAAAAGCAATTGTGAAGACAGCGAGCAAATACCGCATTTTCCTGATTTTTTAACTATAGTGGACGCATTTCTTGAAACACCCTGTATATATATATATATATATATATATATATATATATATATATATATATATATATATATATATATATATATATATATATATATATATATATATATATATATATATATATATATATTTCGGAGAATCAACGAGAAATCTGTCCCCATCTCTCTCTCTCTCTATATATATATATATATATATATATATATATATAGAGAGAGAGAGAGAGAGAGAGATGGGGACAGATTTCTCGTTGATTCTCCGAAATTTTGTCTGTTTTAGTTTTCTGATGACAATGTTAAACATAAAGACTGTAAATACTGAGATGCAATGAAACCTATATTTGTTTTGTTTTTTTTTCTGTTATACTTCAGATCGCTCGTGCCACCTCTCCTGTGAAACGTGCCCGCTACCATCGCGAGGCAAATAATTAATAGCCATTTACTTAGAGCAGTCCAATCAAAAGAACGAAAGTCTATGCAATACTTAAAAGGAAGTACAATCTTTGGGACTAATTGGCGAAATTACGCATTGTTTGGGAAGCATTCTAGTCCTGGGGAAAAATTGCGTTTCGCTCATCATTCGATTGGCATGGCATTGCTGCATAAAAGGTTGGCTGACAAGAAATCTCTCATAATTTGTCGCTCCAACAATTCACCTCAAAGATTAGTTCCGCCAAGATCTATTACGCGCTGCATTGTTCAAGGATTTTTATATAGTTACCGGAAATAAATCTGATAGAGGCTTCGAATATGAACGCTTGAGTATATTTACTTTACCTTCACTATAGACAATTCCAGTTCCGTCACGTGAAGAAGCCGTTTATAAAACATAAATTTATTACTGAGTGGGCACGCGAGCAGCACTCCCGGCACTATGACCCATGCGCAACTTTTTCTTCGCTCCGCAGGCTATCAGCGACAGCTCTGCGCAAGTGCAGCGTGGAAACAGCAAGGCATTCACTGCATGCTCTAAAGCTGCGGCGACACCAGTCTTCGCAGAAAACTCGGAGCAACAAGCGAATTTCGACTACGGGACCTGCCAGGCTGCCACTTCTAACCAATGTGTGATACCGCTCTACGAACCCTGGGAGGACAGTCGTCTTGTGTACAGGGTACAAAAGGACACCAACTTCAGTGCAGCGTCGGGGCGTGGAACCGGCACGATCATGGTGGTGCCCTTCACGTGTCTCATTCTTCTGATGCAGGCTATCAGCGACAGCTCTGCGCAAGTGCAGCGTGGAAACAGCAAGGCATGTCGTTGCAACAAGGATTAGCGGAACTACCCAGCTTAAAAGCCTCTATTACAGAGGCATCGCAAAAGATTACGGCTTTCAAAGGAACTGTCACGGAATGCAGAAAGAAATGCGAGAATACAGAAAACATGGTAAAAAATCTGGTCAGTAAAGTTGACGACTTGGAGAACCGAAGTAGGCGGTGTAATCTGATATTTTACGGAATCCCAGATAGTGAAAGTAAAGAGTTGCCCACCGTTTCTGAAAATAATGTTCAAGATGTCATTCATCGACTGGGGTTGACTGACGTTAAAATCGAAAGAGCGCAGAGACTTGGCAAGTATCGTACTGGCAAGGCACGCCCGCTCATTGCAAACTTCGCTTCTTTTAAAGATAAACAGCTGATCTTGGTCAACGCAAAAAAAGCTTAAAGGAACCGCGATCAGCATCTCTGAAGATTTTTCGGAAGTGGTGCGCAGAAAAAGGTCGCTACTGTGGGAATTTGGAAAGATTCGCCGCGCTAACGGCGCACGTGTGACAATGAAATACGATGCCCTTTATGTGAATGACCAAAGATACATCTATGATGAAGCGGCTGGGCAAGTTGTCGAAAGCGCGTGACGTGCTGTGAATGGTATTTCAGGCATTAGTTTCTTGGTGGTGAATTGCCGCAGCATAAAATATAAAACAGATGAATTTCACAGCCTCGTTTGCATGACAAAACCGACTGTAGTCCTTGGCACTGAATCGTGGCTTGATAATGACGTCTCAGACGGCGAAGTTTTTCCTAGTGGGTACACGTGCTTCAGAAAAGATAGGAATAGTCATGGAGGAGGATCTTTTATACTAGTTGATAGCAATATCTCTTGTTCTAGGCTTGATATTGGTGGCGCTTCGTGTGAGGATGTGTGGTGTCACATAAGACTGCGCAATGGCATGGCAATAACAATCTGCTCATTTTACAGGCCTCCCAACAGCTCAATCGATGTCATGCTTGAATTCGCGAAAACAATTGAGACAGTCCAAGCAGACTACTTGGTAATAGGAGGGGATTTTAATTTTCCCACACTCAATTGGGGACAGCAAGGCGATCAAACTTCTCAGCTTTCGGGGCCATCAAAAGAAATGATGAATATAGAAAAAACATTTCATCTAACACAACTGGTGACTCAGCCAACAAGAAAAAGTAACATTTTAGATTTATTCCTAACAAATCGGCCCGAATGGGTGACCTCGATATCAGTATTGCCCGGTCTAAGTGACCATGATGTGATAGAGTGTCATATGAGCATAACTTATGTTAAAGAAAAGTTTAACGCCAAGCGAAAGATGTACAATTACGAGCAAGCCAATATTAGAGCTATATGTTCAGCACTTCAGGAATATTTAACAGTGTTTGAATTGCTTTCAGAAACTTCCAGTGTGAATGATTTATGGGCATCGTTTAAAACAAAGTTTGGAGCTAAGGGACAAGTATGTACCGTCATGGGTTCAGATGGCTCGGCGTTCTCGAAGCAAGCCCTGGTTCAATGCAACACTACGTTATCTTGTAAATAAAAGGCAAAGAATATATGCTAACTTCAAGAAAAAAGACACTTGTTCATTGAAAGAAAGACTGCGTGCTATTACCAAGGAATTACAAAAGAAATCGATGGAAGCAAAGCAGATCTTCTTTCAGTCTTTCAACACGCGGTTGCAAATCAACTCGAAGGAATTCTGGAAGTATGTCAAACGTAACGGGAAGGATAAGGTCTCTATACCACCACTTGAGCAAGGCGATGAAATAATAGAGGATAGCCTAAATAAAGCCAATTCTTTTAACCCATTAGGGACCACTGTACTTTAAAAAGTACACTTCCTTTTTCGGGCGTAGGAAATACAAAACAGAATATTCTGATCTCGCTCATTACAATTTCTGATGCCAAGGGTTGCAGCAAGAAAATCCTAATTTGGAATATGGACTCGGTTATGTTTTTTCTGTTTTATGAGCCGTCAAACTTAAGGAAAATGAGAGCCTGTTAGACGCACGTGGTCAGTACTACTTTTTCTAAATTAATTTCAAGTTTTACATTTTATATGTTGAAAAAACGGACTGCTTCTGCTTCAGCAAGAGCAATTCAATCCCTGCAAAGCGCGAGAAGCCTACAGAGTGCATACTTTTGCTGTGAGGAGTAATCAAATGTTGCTGTACTTTATTTAGTACACTGGGACTTCGTGGGAGCATACATGTAACTCTTCTTGTGCGTTGCATCATAGATTCAACAGGCTTTTCTTTGGTATGAATGCCGTTTTTTCGGTTATCTAAGACTCATGAGGCTGCGAAAGATGTCGCTGTGAATATACGAGAGCCTCTTGATGTTTTAATTGGCGATTCTGACCCTAACTTGGGAACTTAGGAGGAGGAGGGGAATGACGACGGTATGAATGGATGCTCTCTGCTAACGATAAAAAACATTGAACGAAAGGAACGTGGGTAAGATAACTTCTCTTTTGACTCAGGAAAGCAGCTTCGTTTGAAAAATGGCAAAGACAACAGCATAATTGCTATGCTGACGAAAGACTACACAGTTGAGTCACTATGCTCTGTATCGTGGTGGCCCTTCACTGAAAAGAAAAAAAAAGCAGTGCCACTGTCCTCCTTCTTCATCCGCAGTAGCAATGCCATGAGGGGGGTTTGAGCTTTACGATCAAGCTGCGAATGACTAGATAATTTTCATCCCTGAGAAAAAGTGGTACCAGTCCTTTTTTACCCAGATGATCGAAATAGCCGAAGACAACGCATAAAGGGTCTGCTACCACATTGGAGGTTATAGCAGACCCTCTAGGCGTTGGCTATTGTCCTTCAATCGCATAACAGCAAAACACTGACTGCGCCTTGTTGTACCCAAGAGAAGTATCAAAGCTCTCCAGGTTCCACTGTGCTTGCTATTACCCTCTATCCATACGGACATTTTTCACAAGAAGCCGGCAAAACAGTTGAATTCTGCCAAAATACATCGAAAAGGTGTGGCGAAAACTGTGACGTTACGCTTTCCCTAAAGCACTGGTCCTTGATTAAGTTGCGTGGGCCAAGATAACTTCGTTATTTGTTCGGCAAGGGCCCAGCGTATTCGCCATTCTTGCATCCACTCACCTCACCGATTGCTATCTCGAAGGCCCAGCGTACTTTTTATAGTACAGTATCATAACTCCTGAACAAATACACGTAACGCTATGAAAATTTGCACGTGTGGTTATCTGTTGTGGAGAATTAAATAAGCAAAATTTCAATAAAATCGGACCAGTAGTTCTTTCGTGGTCCTTAATGGGTTAATAACTTCTTCGCCTCCGTTTTTTCCTCAAAAGTGTCGTATGAGCTACCACCTCACCCTAGCAATGTAACATACAAGATATGGAAGACATAGTGATTGATGAAGGTGGAATTAGAGCACTGCTGGAACGGTTAGAGCCTTCCAAAGCAGCCAGCCCTGATGAATTGTCATGCGGCCTCCTGAAGTTGTGCGCGCAGTTTGTCGCTCCATATCTAAAAGTGTTGTATTCGAAATCACTATTCACAGGCTCCCTTCCAAATGAGTGGAAACAGGCTTGTGTTGTGCCCATTCATAAATCGGGGCCGCGGCAACATGTATGTAATTATAGACCCATATCACTAACAAGCATATCATGTAAAACCCTGGAACACATTTTATACACTAGCATTATGGCGCACATTAACACTAATTCCCTGATTAACCCTAAACAACATGGTTTTAGACATGGTGTATCTTGTGTCACGCAGTTAACTGAATTTGTTCACGATTTGTGCGAGGTGCTAGAGCGAGGAAAGTGTGTAGATTCCGTGTTTATTGACTTCAAGAAAGCCTTTGATGTTGTGGATCATCATCTATTAGTTTACAAACTGTATTGTTTCAACAATAATCCCCAAGTGATCGCCTGGACAAAAGAGTACCTCACACGGCGATCACAATACGTAGTAACAAATGGAGCGAGCTCAGATGTCATTGAAGTAACCTCCGGCGTCTGTCAGGGGTCGGTACTTGGTCCTTTGTTCTTTTTAATTTTTATCAATGATGTGTCTTCAAATGTTTTGTCAACGATGAGATTATTCGCTGACGATTGTGTTGTGTACCGCTAAATAACCTGTTCAGATGATGCTAAACATTTGCAGAATGATTTAGAAACAATTTATGCATGGTGCAAGAAATGAAACATGCAACTAAACACGCAAAAAAACGGTTTACATGCATTTCACAAGAAGAAAAACGGTACAGAGCACGGAATATTACATCAGCCAATCTCGTTTGGATAGCGTTCAAGAATTCAAATATTTAGGAATTTATCTAACACGGACCATGTCTTGGCACAATCACGTTGATCACATCACGGGGAAAGCTTGCAAAATGTTGGGCTTTTTGCGACGGAATACCAAGCTCTTTCCTAAAGAAGCTCGTGATCTGTTGTACAAAACATATGTACGGTCTATCCTGGAGTATGGTTGTACGGTTTGGGACCCTCCAACAGACACTGACAGGGACAAACTTGAGAAAGTGCAAAATCTTGGAGCCCGATATGTTTTGAATAACTACAGTAGACAGCTTAGCATGACCGCTGCAAAACATACATTGGGATGGGAGTCGCTTCGCGAAAGAAGAAAAAAATTGAGACAAGTTTTTTCACAACATATATAACTCTAGAACTGGTATAGACCGCGATAACTACATTCTGCGACCTCATTATATATCCAGCCGTATGGACCATGCGCATAAAGTGCGCGAACACAAGTGACGCATTGAACTACTCAGAACTTTATTTTCCCCCCTAACCATCTGTGACTGGAATCGCCTACCATCAGCTGTTGTGCATATTGCTGATAACGCCAGCTTCGCTGCCGCGCTTTGAGTTTGTATGTTTGCTTGTTGCCTTGACATGAAATACTGTAGTATGCCATGCTCAAACATTTCTTGTATTCTGCTTTCATGTTTGTATTATATGTATATACCCCCCCCCCCCCCCACTGTAATGCCACCAGGCGCTGTGGGTAGTATGAATAAAAAGTAGATGTGAAATATAGGAGACAGTAATGCATACATGAAATCTAAACCTATGTTTTACTGTGCTGTTCCATGTTCCTATATTTTTCTCGCGCGTTCGGAGCTCTATCTGCATAATCGGTTAAGCATAATCCACTCCATACGTTACGTTTTTCCTAGTCCCATGACACGCAAATTGACCAACGTCTGCTGAAAACGGCAATACAAACAAAAGTACATCGCGCGCACGCATTTTTCTTCCGCGCTATGCTTCTCATTGTTGGAACTTCGCTCTCGAAATTTGCCCGCTTACTATTGCAGAAACAAATAAAGAAGAGTAGCGTTAAGTCCTGCATACTTGCGTATATATGTGAGCTTTTTCACATGGTAAGTCATCACGGTTATCTTCTGGTAGTGTGCACTGCAGTGCAAGACTACGTACTTCTGTCTGCCCCACAAAGAGTTTTATCCGCTTTTCCTACAGACGTTCTACTAAAAATATCCTGTTACGCTGTCGTGTTATAGCATGCTACTGATAAGATTTATTCGCAAGAAAGCTAAGTGAGCATGCACACGGAGAGCGGAACTTAATGCTTGGTGCATGTATGATGACGTAATATGTTGTAATATGTGGTATAATATGTGATGTAATACGGTGAACTGCTGGCGTAGGAAATTATGACGTGTTTTCTTGACCGCTAACCTGTGAATGCAGAACAAGGAGCGAAGTTAGAAGACACGAATTTTTTGCGCATGAGTCCTTAATATATTTCTTCGTTTCCGAAGCTTTATAGATATTCATTCAGACGCTTGATCTAAGATCCACTTTTTACGCAAGATGTTTCTGCACTAGCTATTCCAAAGAATTACGCTACTGAGTAACGCGGCCATGCACCAGACAGAGACGGCTGTGGCTGCATGGAATATTCGTTAAATATAGACATTTCTTGACCACCATATGGTTGCATTTGCAAAAACACGAGAAAAATAGCAAACCAGGAAAATTTGCAAAGCGCTGGCCGCAGCGGTGGTACAGTAGTTAGGGTGCTCGACTGCTGACGCGAATGACGTGTGTTCGATCCCGGCCGTGGCGGTCGCATGTTGATGGAGGCGAAAGGCTAGAGGCCAGTGTAAGTGCACAAGCGTCTTTGATTTAAGTAAATGTTAACGAATCCCAGACGACTGGAATTTCCGGAGCCCTCTAATGTAGAGTGTCTGATAATCATATCGTGTTTATGGGCACGTAAAACTCGAAAAATCATTATTAGTTATTGTATTGCACAGCACCGAGCTAAGTGGACTCGAAATATCAGCGCGATAGAAATGAAACCATCCCAACCAGATCATACTCATATAGCAGAAGACAGTCGTCATGCTTTCGCCAACCGACCACACTTCGAGGCACAATCATTGTTAAACTGAAGCAATTTTGGCAAAGCCGCATGCACATTGTAGTTTCTTTAGCAGTCTCGTCGACGATGATTCGCCTGTCGGCATGAAAAAAGAATTAGCGTCTGTCCCAATGGAGTACTTCTGAAATGTCAGCCCACGGCTACACCAAAAGACATTACAGCAACTTTGAAGGCAGGGTGGTTAATAAGTGAATAAAACGTGTGCTCTCCCCCCCCCCCCCCACCTCTTTCCCCTTCCTTATCCATAAAGGGAGGCATCCTGTGCTGGTCAGGGTACATTAGCAGCCCAAATTACTCATGTCGAAGCTTAGCGCTAGGAAAAAACGGGACAGAGTAAAGAACACACAGGACAGGCGCTAACTGGGAACTAAAGTTTAATGGAAAGAAAATCCGCATCTTAAGTAGGCAAAGGCAGCACTGGCAAGGCATCACGTGAACATCCATAAACCCAAAGAAACAAAAGCAGTACAGAATCAAACAGACTAACAACTTGCGTAAACATCTTGCGCAAAACCAGAAAACAGGAGTTATCTACAACTGCGAGCCGAAGTTAAATCATGTTTTTTTTAAGGTAAGCGTACTCCGCTTCTAGAAGATGAATCCATGGGTGGCTGACACGCGTGTCATTCTCTTGTTTTATCGAGGCAGCCTCAACAATTTCTCTTGCCCTCTGGTGTTTGTGAGCGTAGAAGACCTGCGTCTCCTCAAACAGCGGCGAACATCCTTCAGAGAGCGCCATAGCTCCTTAAAAGGCACGCCGTACACACACTTGGTGATGCACTGTGAAAGTTGTGAAGGATGTTCGCCGCTTTTTGAGGAGACGCAGGTCTTGTTCGCTCACAAACACCAGAGGGCAAGGGAAATTGTTGAGGCTGCCTCGATAAAACAAGAGAATGACACGTGTGTCAGCCACCCATCGATTCATCTTCTAGAAGCGGAGTACGCTTACCTTAAAAAAAACATGATTTAACTTCGGCTCGCAGTTGTAGATAACTCCTGTTTTCTGGTTTTGCGCAAGATGTTTACGCAAGTTGTTAGTCTGTTTGATTCTGTACTGCTTTTGTTTCTTTGGGTTTATGGATGTTCACGTGATGCCTTGCCAGTGCTGCCTTTGCCAACTTAAGATGCGGATGTTCTTTCCATTAAACTTTAGTTCCCAGTTAGCGCCTGTCCTGTGTGTTCTTTACCCTGTCCCGTCTTTTCCTAGCGCTAGGCTTCGACATGAATCTGTACGAACTCGCCCAGTACTCTACGTTACTTAAGTTGAGCCCAAATTACTGGCTACGTTTCGTTCTAGAAATTTTAGCGCACTGCTCAGACAAACCATGAGTAGACATGCTTCCAAATTACGACTACAAAAACAAAAAAAAAATTGTTTTCTCTCCCTCCTTTCAATGAAAAGTAATTTGGACATCTGCCGATAGCCCTCTCTCCCCGCCCCACTCCTCCTCCGTGCAAATCGGGCACCAAGTGTCAGCAGTGGTCACCAGACGTCGTCAGCGCGAAGTCGTCGATGGGGAATGACAAAATTGTAGGTTCCTGGACGTTCAGTACGCAAGCATCACTGTAAGTGGGCCAGAGTTGGGTAGAAAACGAGATGTTCATATACTTCGCTGCAATGCACAGAACAATATAAACAACGACAAATGAAAAAAAAAACGCCTGGCCTTCGCGGCGCACGCAGCACAGTCGCAGAGAAAGCTGGAGGAACGGCCTTTCTAGAACCCTTTGTGTACTCTCTTGGGACGACTACTACAAGTACATTTGCAAGGTACCCACAGTGCCATAAATTGTTATAATTTTGCGAAGCTAGAGGAGTATCCACTATGCAATTATTCATCATTCTGTGGAGAAGCGAGGTGCTCACTACTCGTCCGTAAAGCATATATGCATTTTCGTAATTTTCTCGCTGACGACGTCGAAAATTATGCCTGAGTCCTTTGTAATACGTGGTAAGCTTGAAACCACTGAATCGTGACGCAATTTGCATTGTGTGACGCCTAGTTCTTATTTTACGCTTCTATCACGCTGTATTTCATCTGTTAACATTATTCCTCTCCCGATTTGACGCTTGTGTTCGGTCTTTTTCCGAAAGAATTTCAAGCACCAACACGGCGCTGTGGAAAAATACTCGAGTGCTACGCAATGGGTCGGGCTTCAAATGCCACTGGATCCTGCATATTTGTTTTTTCACTGTGCGCGATAGAGGTTACGCACACCAGTGGCGGCGGCGGCGACGGCGGACAACTGCGCCACCAAAATCGGCTGCTGTTTTGATCTCATAACATACTTCGTTGTAAGAATCATCTACCAGACATATGCGCAAGATATATCAGTTTCAAATTGCTACAAATTAACAATATCTACAATAATTAGGAAAGCGAGCGAATGGCGATTCTCAAACAGTTCAGAAGCGTAGGACAATAGCGGCTGACTATGAGGTAAGTTCAACAGTAAACAATAGCTGAGATATAGATGACCGTGCAACGATAATAAATCTCAAGAAGGCGAGAAGTCCCGCAGAGTGCTGGGGAGTCTTCCGTCGGACAACGCTGTTTTTTTTTTCTGTAGTCAAGCTCTGCAGGCAACTCTCTTGCCGTCACTGAACAAGTGGTGCTATGGAGCTCATATTTGCCGCCTCACTGTAACCGGAATCGGCTGCCAGCGGTACTAAGGAATTGAGACGCTCCCAGAACACCTTGACATGCTCAATTTTCTGTATTTTTGCACCTTTTCAATGAAGGCTCCCTGGGTGCGGCCATAATCTCTATTGCGGTGCTGTAGTAAATATACGTGACCCCTCAAAAAGTATGCTGCCGGGACCGATATTGCTGCTAGTAATAGGCTCTGTGTTATGGCGCTACTGGGTAACGCCAACTTCTAGGTGCAGCTTCTAGCCATGCTGGACTAGACTAGAACGCTTAGCAGAACGTTGGCCAGCGCTTAATTAACTTTTCACCTCCCCGCATTCTCTAATGGGCCCTCGATTGGTTTCGAATCACGCCCAATCGTAGTCTTCAACCATCGCCCTAAAATATATTTTCCGAGCCTCTTTTAATCAGCGGTGAGAGTGACAACTGAGTTACTCACGTCTCCGTCGTCTAAAGAGATGTTGCATATGCAGCCTGCACCACCAATTTCCTCATGGGAATGGAGCGATGTCTTGGTTCTCAGCACTCGCGGCACACGGAAATTCATCGTTTTAGGGTAACAAGATGGTCGTATCTGTCTGAAACTACTCTTCGCTTCACGTAGAGGTGCAAGAGAACGAAACGTCGGCGGCCAGCAGTAATAGAAATATATAATCATTTTGTGTTCAAGGCATCCCCGCCGCAAGTGTTTTGGCAATGCTGTTTCTACAGCCTAATTCCGCAAACAAGCGAAAATGTGCGCAAAGCCAGGTGAGTTCATGATTGTAAAAGGTTTACTCCGACTTAACAAAAGTATCAACAAAATCCCTAGCACCCGGCTAGTCAAAAATCGTTGCTCCTTCGCGAAACGGCTCAGCGTGGGAGAGCAGAGCCCGTTGACCAGTGTCTCGCTGCGTCGCTAAATGGAAATCCGAGGCACTGCACCTGTGTTTGCAGGGTACTCCTGACGGTATGATGCGCCGCCTAATTACATACAGGGCATCAGCAATGTTCGCAGCGGTGACTTCGACTGAGAAAAGGAATTCTACAAAAACTCCAGGAGGATTTAGGCGCAGGTAGCTGTTTTGGTCGGCGATACATGACAATACGAGAAAATTTCCGGGGGGGGGGGGGGGGGGGGTGAGGAACTGAAGCCCTATAAGCCCCCCCCCCCCCCCCCCCCTGGCTACGCCCCTGGTAGTAATCGCTGTGCGTGGTGTGTTTCTTGAGTGTAAGCGTGCGGGAATGTGTGAGTGTTTCGAGGGATTACCAACTTGCGCAAAATTATAATATGACGACTTACCAACTAGCCCAACAAGTTTTAATAAGAACACATTACGGTGGAGGCGAAATCCTACAGGCCCGTGTACCTACATTTAGGTGCACGTTCACCCCCGTATTAAAAAAAGTCACAGTTTCGCCACTAGGGCGATGCAATGAATGCGATTACAAGAAATTAGTTTGTCACACGAAGAACGACAAGCAGCTCGATACTTGCAACGCGCCACCGCAGCACAAAGGAGAACGCTCGAAAAGGACGCATAGGTATACACAGGACAAGCGTGAGCCAACTGTCGCAGTTGTTACGTGTTTGTATTTGAGCAACGCGCTGCGAGTGTCCACAATGCAGAAGCCGACGCTGTTGTTGTTGCGCCTGATATGGCTACTCACTCAGGGGGGATTGGCCAAGGATTGATTATATGATTATATGACTTTTCCACGCTGTTTTATGCTTCTTTTCCTTTTAAACTGCGGCGCGTGGAATGACCCCTCTGCGTCTCCTGCCACGGGGTGGCGGCTGACGTCAAGTGTGCCCGGTGTTATTTTTTTTCCTTCTACATCATGAGTTTTACAGAAGGGGGGCCACTTTTTCGTGCGCATCTCAAGGGCAGTTTTCAATTTTAAAGAAACTGTAAGAGCGTTGCGTGATAGAAAACACGCTCAAGCTGTTCCGAGATCTGCGTACCGCGAGCGGCAAATGGTGCATTTGAATAGCTCCCCGTTATATCGCTGGCACGAGCATGGCGTGTGGCTGTGTTGGCTAGCGCAGCGAACTGCGGAGCGAGGGGTCGCTGTTTCGAATCACCGGTCAGGTTTTTTAGAATTTTTTTCTGAGGATTATTTTTCTTTATGTCTTTTTTATATATACACATACATTTACATATCCGGGACATGACGGCGTCCACAGACGGCGACGGCGAAAGTTAGTCGAGAGTGTCCATATAATTGCTATCGCAATAAAACGCTGCTTAACTTGAACTTGACGCGCCACCGCCTTCTATGCAGCACAAACGCGTTTCGAACGCGTTTTCTTTAGGCGGGGCCACGGCAGCCCAAAATCTTTTCAAACGCGCTGCCTTGAGGCGGTGGCAAGTCAAGTTCAAGTCGAGGAGCGTTTCTGAATGCTAGGGTAAAGAACCCGCAGTGGTCGCAATTTCCGGAACCCTCCACTGCGCTGTGCCTCAATCATATCGTTGTTTTGGAACCGCAGTATTGTCCCGTGGTGGTGACGCTGACCAAGGCAGCGGTCGGCGTACTCAGGACTACAGTTTTAATTTGGGTGAACCTTTGCCCGGAAACGAAATAATATGTGAGATATTACGCCCCAAAACCACGACATGATTATGAGAGACGCCGTAGTGGAGGGCTCCGGAAATTTCGATCATCTGGTGTTCTTTAACATGTACTGTCATCGTACACTACACGGGCCTCTACTATTTCGCCTCCTTCGAATTTCACCACCGTGGTCGGGGTCGAACCCGAGACCTTCGCGTCAGTAGCTCAGCACGGTAACCGCTACACCATCGCGGTGGACGGAAAATGAAACAAAGTACAAGTGATGCACGCTGTGCACTGACAGCGGCGTGAACAGTCGTCGATCGTCGAGTAATCTGACAAGCGGTAAGGCACGTCAGCTTTCATACATGTGCTATGCGCTAGCGCTGGTGGTTGGTTAAGCTTTCTAATTGACTAGACTATTTGAGTCATCCGCGAGATCTTAATGTAATTATCTTAAACAATCGTGAAACTTCTGAAAATTTCCGGCGTGGTCTGCGCCGAGCGTTGCAAACAGTCTTTACGGGTGAAATCTGAATACATCAAAACCACACGCGTGACAATGCCCCCCTCTGAAAAAAGCATCGACCCGTCTCAAAACAGAACACAGACTTGAAAACATGGATGCAATACGACATAATAAAGCAAGCAAAACTAGATTCCTGAGTTTATTTAATGCGCATAAAACGGTGTTAAGGCGCCCGACGTGAACGACTTCAGGTCGTGCGCTGCACCGACGAGAGTTACTATGATGATATATGGTGTTTATTGGCGCAAGGGCCATGTGATGGCCAAAGAGCGCCATTTCATGAGACAAGAGATGTGATCAATGGTTATGGTAACTGGCTGTATATGGGCCTAAAATTCCGCGCCCTAAAGGCGGGTAAAACCTATAAGTATTAAAATCATGAGACTGGCATGAAGTGTGAGCAGTGAGAGTGAGTGGCAAACGATGGTGATAATAAGAGTAATGAAACATGGTGTGAGCACGAATGTCTCGTCAATGCCCTTGCGTCCAAGGGCCGCGAGACAGGTGCTTTTCAATCTATCTACCGCAACAGCGACCTCTTATCAGAGGTCGTGCTGCGGATTACCAGGGTAAATCACATAAAAACTATGCACATCTCTTAAAAATGCGAACAATGAGTCAAGTTTAAAGAGCGGATCCCTACCGATGAGCATCGCTGGATGAAGCGGTATTTGCTGTCGGTAAGCTAAAGGGAAGTGCTTTTTCCTAAGAGTATGCAATCCTTTGCACTAGATTAAAATGTGGAGAACGGTGAGTCGTTCACCACACTTCTCGCACATGGGTGGATCCGCACCGGACAGAAGGTATGAGTGTGTAATGTAAGTGTGTCCTATTCTTAGCCTCGTAAGTGTTACTTGTGTGCGGCGAGACTTCGATACTGGTGGCCAGTTTCCTAAGTTTGGCTTGGTAACGTGTAGCTTATTTTGTGTTTGTCTGTCCCATGAGAGCTGCCAATAAGCTCTCAGCTTTCGTTTTAGCAAGGGTTTCAAGTCTAGTGCCGGAACAGCTGTGGTTGTTTCGGCAGCGTTTTCGCGGACGGATACAGCTAGCTGGTCTGCCAACACATTTCCTTCAATCTCGCGATGTCCTGGCACCCAGCATATCACGACATGTTGTTTAGATGCGTAAATTGTGCATAGCAGCGAGTACAACGAGACGATTACAGCGTTTTTGTGCGTTTTAAGAGTTTTTAAAGCTTTTACAACGCTTAAGGAGTCTGTGTAAATAACAGCGTTGTGTAAGCTTATTTCCTTAATGTGTTTAACTGCGGCCAGTATGGCATATGCCTCTGCTGTAAAAATGCTTGAGTTGGGGTGGAGTACGCCGGCATTGGAAAAGGACGGGCCTACCACCGCGTAGGACACACCAGCGTGGGACTTCGACGCATCCGTAAAGAATTCAGGACAGTTATATTTGTGCTGGAGTTCCAGGAAGTATGTGCGGATATGTACGAGAGGCGCGTGTTTTGTAACTTCCTCGAAGGATACATCGCAGTCTATGAGCTGCCACTGCCACGGCGGCAGCGGTGCAGCGGGTGCCATCACACGGTGTTCAAAGAGTGGGATTTCCATTTCTTCGGCAAGACTACGCACACGTAGCGAGTATGGCGCCCGCGATGCAGAACGGTTATGGAATAACTGAGAGCTAGATAAGTCATTTACAGCACTGTGTGTCGGATGTTCATTGTTTGCATTGACTTTTAAAAAATATACGAAGGAAGCGTAGCATCTCTGCAAATGAAGGGACCACTGGTTTGACTCGGCGTAAAGGCTTTCCACAGGGCTTGTCCGAAAAGCACCCGTTGAAAGGCGAATGCCTTGATGGTGAACGGGGTCCAGCATCTTCAGTGCGCTCGGTGTGGCGGACTGATAAACTATGGCCCCGTAGTCTAAGCGTGTGAGTACGAGACTTTTGTAGAGATTTATGAGACATTTGCTATCACTTCCCCATGATGTACGCGACAAAACCTTCAGTATATTCATAGTTTTCAAACACTTGTTTTTCAGGTATTTTATGTGATGTACAAAGGATAATTTCGTGTCTAGAATTACGCCTAAAAACTTGTGCTCTGTTTGTACAGGCAGCGGATGGCCATGCAAATGAATATCTGGGTCGGGTTGCAGGCCTCTTTTCCTAGAAAAAAGTACGCAGGTGCTCTTTTGCGGATTGAGGCTGAAACCATTCTCGTCGGCCCATTTCGACACCTTATTGCGAGATTGCAGGATTTGAATCCAATCTGTACATCATCAACATAAGTTGAATAGAATATATTATGTGGGATATGCAAACGCAAGGAGTTCATTTTTATAATAAAAAGTGTACAACTTAGCACACCACCTTGTGGTACTCCAGTCTCCTGGACAAACGGACGTGACAGGACGCTGCCGACACGAACACGGAACGTTCTGTTGGACAGGTAGCTCTCTATTATATCTAACATTTTCCCACGTATACCCATTTCTGAGAGGTCCTTCAATATGCCAAACCGCCACGTGGTATCATATGCTTTTTCCATGTCAAGAAAGACAGACAGGAAAAACTGCCTGTGCACAAATGCGACGCGGATGCTAGTCTCAATGCGTACGAGATGGTCAGTTGTGGATCGACCCTCTCGAAAACCGCATTGGTGTGGGTCAAGCAACCTGTTTGACTCCAGAAAGTGTAGTAGACGACGGTTTAACATCTTTTCAAAAACTTTACACAGACAGCTCGTCAGAGCTATAGGTCTATAACTGGAAGCCGAAGATGGTTCTTTTCCCTGTTTCAGGATTGGGATAACGATCGCCTCTTTCCAAGAAGCAGGGATTTCACCCGAAAACCATATGGCATTGTATAGTGAAAGGAGGGTTTTTTGTGTTTCGGGAGGTAAATGCTTCAACATTTCATATACCACGCGGTCGGAGCCTGGGGTAGATCTGTTGCAACAGTTTAGCGATGCATGCAGTTCAGCTAAGTGGAAAGGCTCATTGTAGGCCTCGTATTTCGCACTTTTCCTTTCTAGTATTTGTCCTTCTATTTTTGTTTTGTGCCGCTGGAAGGTATCGGAGTAGTGTGCTGAGCTGGAAACACGTTCAAAGTGCGCACCAAGGAAGTTTGCCTGGTCTTCCAGGGTGTCGCCTTGTGTGTTTACTAAAGGTAGTGAATACGCATCTCGTCCTCTGACTTTATTAAACTTGTTCCAGACTTTAGCTTCATCTGTATACGAGTTTATACCAGACAAAAACTTCTGCCAGCTTTCTTTTCGAGCCTGGCGGCGTGTTCTCCTTCCTTGTGATTTTACATGTTTAAAATTCTCTAAATTCTCCGCTGTCGGGGAGTCGCGCAGCAGCCTCCACGCCTTGTTTTGCATCTTTCGCGCATTCCTGCAATCATCATTCCACCATGGGACACGCCTTTTGGAACCTGTGCTACGCATTTCGGGAATACAGTTAGAGGCAGCATGAATTATAAGGGCTGTGAAATACTTTACAGCATCATCTAGGGTTAAACCAGACATCTCGGCCCATGTCACGTGAGTAAAAGCTCCGTACTCTTCCCAGTTGGCTGAGTCGAGCTTCCACCGTGGGACCTGCGGAGGACGCTGGTTTTGGGTCGTCGTGGTTAAAATGATTGGGAAGTGGTCACTTCCATACGGGTTTTCCAGGGCATTCCATTTAAAATCAGGTAAAAGCGTTGGCGATGAAATACTAAGATCTATGGCAGAGTATGATTTGTTCGCGAGGTTAAAATATGTGGGCTGCTTGGTGTTCAGGAGACATGCCCCGGTGGAAAAAAGAAGTTGCTCAATGAGGCGGCCTCGCGCATCGCAGCGAGAGTCTCCCCACAGGCTGCTGTGCGCGTTATAATCTCCAAGAATTAAAAAAGGTTCAGGGAGTTCTGCCACTAATGATTCTAATTCGCGTTTCTGGAGATGATAATGAGGTGGTATGTACAATGAACATATAGTAATGAGCTTATCAAAAAATACAGCTCGGACGGCCACAGCCTCAAGGGCCGTTTGGAGCTTCAGATGTTGACATGCCACACTTTTGTCAGCGATTATAGCGACGCCACCAGAAGATGCTGTAGCATCCTCGCGATCCTTCCGGAAAATTACGTGTTGTCGGAGGAAGTTTGTCTGCTTAGATGTTAAGTGTGTTTCTTGGACACACAGCACTTTAGGATTAAATTCGCTAATCAGTTCTTGGATGTCGTCTAGATTTCGCAGTAATCCTCGAACATTCCACTGTATGATTCTGTACATTTTGAAAAAAAAAAAAAGAAAGTGCTGTGTGTCTCTAGAGTAGTAGATTAAGGCTTACTTTACAGAGCCCTTGTCAGGCCCTGTAATTGGTGTTTTGTCCTTCCTGGAGCGGTCGAGAGAAGCCCGCCGCTCCTTCGACGCAACCTGCGCCGCTTGACTAGGGGTGATGTCCATAGCCTCTTGTGAGGCATTGGACACTCGCTCCAGAGAGCGATCTGTGCGTCGCGTAGCCTTCGTCTGGGACGACGAAGCCTTGGGCCCCACCGGGCCGGAGGTCGCCGTGCCCTCAGCCTCTGCGGTGCCTGAGCTTGTAGCGGCCACCGGTGTGGTCAGGTTCAAGGTAGGCAGGGCAGCCTTGGCTGCTCCTACCATGGGGGCGGGTGGTGTTTGCCTCGGCACGCTGCGCGTGGTCCGGGCAAACGCAACAGGCCGTTGTGGTGCCGGCCCCCGTCGCACCACTTCGGCAAAAGGTCTTGTTAATGGAAATGATGAAACACGCTGTCGTGCCTCGCGGAACGTTATGTTTTCTTTCACTTTTATCGTAATTATTTCTTTCTCTTTCTTCCAGGCCGGGCAGGCTCTGGAGTATGCGGGGTGATCGCCATCGCAGTTTGCACAGCGCGTCTCATCGCCAGCACAGTCATCAGTAGAATGGCCCGTCGTTCCGCATTTTGCACAAGTAAGCTGCCCTCGGCAGCTCTGGGACGCATGACCAAACCTCTGGCATTTAAAGCATCGCCGTGGGTTTGGAATGAAAGGTCTTACAGCAAGTTTAACGTAGCCGGTTTCTATGGTCTCAGGAAGTGTGTTACAGGCAAAAGTCAGTATCAGATGCTTGGTCGGTATTTCCGTGTCGTCGCGCCTAATCTTGATTCGTTGGACATGAGTAACATTTGAATCCTTCCATCCGTCTAGCAGTTCTTCTTCACTGAGGCCAGTGAGGTCCTCATCGGACACTACACCTTTGACAGTGTTCATGCTCCGGTGTGGGCTCACAGAGATAGGGAAACTACCGAAAGCAACAAGGTGAGCGAGTTTGTCATACTGCTGCTTATCTCGTACTTCAAGGAGTAAATCGCCAGCTGCCATTCTTGTGACCTTGTAACCAGTTCCAATGGTTTCTCTGAGGCATTTCGCAACGAGGAATGGCGACATCCCTCGCGCGGACTTAGTTTCATGTTCACTATGTATGACGTGGTATTTTGGAAATGATTGCTTTTGCTGAATAGAAAAAGTCATAGTTTCGTCGGTGCGCCACCGTTTCAGGGAGCGATCAGTTGGTGAAGAAAAAAGATTTGCCATATAAGACTTGAAAAAATTCGGCAGCGATGGTGGCCACCCACCACCGAGCCCAACAAGGGGACGCCACAAGGTCAAATAACGCTTGGAGACGCCAGCCATACATCGCCGCTATAACCTAATCTAACTATCCGAGGGTGGATAACTACACAAGGTTAACCCTCGCCGCCGGGAAAAAATCGGAAGTAAACGGAAGAAAAAAGATGACAGGAGAGATATAAAGTGAGAGAGAAAGACGAAGATGTAGGGAGAGAGAGAGATAGGGAAAGGCGACTGCCGATTTCCCCTGGGTGGGTCAGCCCAGGGGTGCCGTCTACGTGAAGCCGGGGCCAAAGGGGTGTGTTGCCTCCGCCGGGGGGGCCTTAAAGGTCCAATCACCCGGCATTGGCTCAACCCCCAGGATCCCCTTTCCCCCGGACACGGCAATGCCACGCACGGCTAAGCGTGGGAGAGAGTCGAAACCCCCCCCGTTAGCTCGGGTCCGTGGTGTCGCTACGCACCAAACGCCTGCTTGCGCAGACGCCCCTGCGGGGACGAGAGTTAGTAAATGCCGTCCCGGATAACCTCGTAGTCGATAGCGTCGAGACGTCTAAGCACCTTGCATGGCCCAAGAATCGCCGAAGAAGTTTTAACAACGAAGCTGCTCTTACACGACCTTATCATGTCCTGGATTGTGGTAGCGCTGATCACGGTACCTCGTATTGTGGTGATCGAGAGTGAGCCTCGGTAGGTTGTGAAGGGCTGCGCGCACTGCGAGAGGCGAGGATGAGGGCGGAAGCTGACGTGAGGTAAACCTTCGAGAAACCCGCGAAGATGGGCTCATGGTGAGGCGCAGTGGAGTGTAAAATAGCGTGTCGGTGTCAGGGTTCAGGAGTTTGCGCTTTCAATATGGCAAACATTTCTCATTCTCCCGATGAAGGAGACACCCGACTTGAGCGTCCGCGGGAGTTGACGCGAGAACGGCCATGTCGTCGCCGAGACAACCGCGACCTTCGCGCAAGAGGCGCATAAGCTAAGCGCCAACAAACGGAAAAGTTTAAAAACATGAAAGTAATAATAAGATTGGGGTTTCACGTCCCAAAACCAAAACATGATAATGAGAGACGCCGTACTGGAGGGGTCCCGAAATTTCGACCATCTGGTGTTCTTTAACTTGCACTGACATCACATAGTACACGGGCCTCTACCATTTCGCCTCCATCGAAATTCGACCGCCGCGGCCGGGATCGAACCCGCGACCTTGGGGTCAGCAGCCGTGCACCGTAGCCACTGATCCACCGTGGAGGACAAAAATATGAAAATACGATATAGCCTGATGAAGGACGTGTAGAAACATTGCTGTTTCGAGTTTTCGAGAAGTGGAGATGGCTAGATTTTTTCTTCACTTAGTCCACGTCGGCGTACCGGTGTCGACGCACAAACACGGCCACAGGGTTGATATTCTACGTGGCGTAGTCGAAGATTGTAATGACGGCTGGGGAACATAGCGTCGAGCGTCGTCGCCGGGCTCCTTCCGTAGACCAACTTGTATACGGTGTCATTTATGTCGTTTCTTGCATGGCCATGTTTGCGATGGTCACGTACGGAAGGATGGCATCCCATGTCGGCGATGGTATTATTTAGGCGTTCGGTGAGGCAATCGGCCTCTGTGTCCCGCTGTGGTCCTGCGGTGGCTCGTTTGCGTGCATTTCAAGATCGACTGAGTAAGGTCAGTGGTAACGGCCGTACCTCTGTCAGTGATGATGACCTTTGGGACGTGATGACGCTTAACGATGCTGTGAACGAAGAACTTCGCTACATGCTACCTCTGCGGCACTTGCCTTTGGGTTCTTATCTCGCCGTAGCGGTTGAGGTAGTCGGTAGCTACGACGACCCATTCATTTCCGGAAGCCGACGTCAGGAATGACCCCAGTAGGTCTCTCCCAATTCGCTGGAATGGTCGGTGAGGTGGCTCGATGGCTTGCAGATGCCCGGGTGATCTAGTCATCGGCGTCTTCCGTCACTGACAGTCTGGACAAATCCTTACGTAATGGAGACGTCGGTGGTGAGGAGATCCCATGGTACATTTCTTGTATCCTCGCGAGCCAGGTTGTAATCTGCAGATTGTGACAATGTTATTATCGTTATTTACACGTGATTGGTGGACATATTTATTGACTACGACGTAAAATACAGATAGTTGAAAGCTTCCGCTCACCGTGTCTTCTGTATCCTTGTGCTATTAGTGCGAAGCCATAATTTCCTTCCAAGGTGTCCAGCCATCGGGTCGGTGTCGTCATGTAGAGCTTCCAGAACCTCTGGACGCAATGCTGAAGACATAACGAGCAGGTAGTTCGCTTTAAGTGCCAAGACATTCTTCAGGAAAACGCCGTTCCACAAGAAAAATGACGGCAATCCTCGTCTGAATAATTCTCCAACAACGGTCGTCGTGCCCTCCAAGTATTCCGCCAGACCCTTGAGTTCCTGGTTCGGCGTTCGGTGCAGTGGCCCGCACTGAATGTTCTGAAGTCAGCCACAGTCCTGGTAGTCCCGCGGCGGTGGGCCGACCGGGGCGCGAGAGAGGCAGGCGGTGTCAGAGTGCTTTCGTCCGGACTTGTAAACGACGCTAGAGCTGAATTCTTCAGTCTTAGGCTTTACCGTGCGAGGCGACATGAAGGGTCCTTCAAGGCAGCTAGCGACACAAGGCGTGGTCGCTCATAACTTTGTAGCGCCTGCCGTAGAGGTAGGGACGAAACTTTGGTGTAGCCGCGTTAATGACAAGGGACTCCTTTTCTGTTATGGAATAGTTGGCTTCCGCCTTAGATGGAGACCGACCAGCGTAACTGATAACCCTTTCTAGTCCGTCAGTCTTTTCCACAAGGACGGCTCTGAGTGCTCCGCTGCTCGCGAAGATGTGAATTTCCGTGTCAGCGTATTCGTCGGAGTGCGCAAGTATCGGAAGCGTCTGCAGGCTTCGTCTCAGTTCTTGAAATTCTTCGACCTCGTACGCGAAGAGACACATTTCTGGTTTCAGGGTGAGTCCGGAATTCTTGATTGCTTGTAGTGCATCTTCAAGACACCACAGGTACTCTTCGAAAGTTGAGGCAAACACAACGACGTCCGACACGTACACGAGACAAGCTTGCCACTTCAGGCTAGCCAACACTGTATCCATAACGCGCGCGAAAGTTCGATCCATCTCTTTTTTTTTACAATGTATTGCAAGAATTATTTGTTCAACCTTCTTGGTAGAACAGGAACACTAGTATTCACATGCCAGTGTTTGAGCAATTTCTGTTGCATGTAGAAATTTTTTGAAGGCATAACAATATGTCATACTTCAACTGATGCACGAAATCTTTGTTCTAGCCTTCCTTTTCGAACCAAAAGATCAACTGATGAGACAGTCGAGATTGGTGTCCGATTTCAAGGAAAACGGTTTATTGAAGAAGTGAAATCAACACCCGCTGCATCTAATTCGTTTGTCCCCAATTGACAGCTTGTTCCTGCATAAAGAAATACTCCGGCGCTCCGCGCATGCACTCATTCCTGCACGTGGGTCGGACCTTCCCGGCGGCTTTACTCGCTAAGAGGAGGTTGCGCTCAGGAGGATTCGTGTGGGTGCCGCATTGACTCCTGTCATCCTGGCTGCATGGACATCTGGTGCACAGCCTCCCCCAACGACATGCCCCTCTTGCGTTGCCACAGCCACAGAGGCAACGCTCGATCACCTACTGTGGACTTGTCCGGGTCTTCACAAGGCTCGTACCCGCCACCTACGCAGTCTTGACTACCAGTCCGGTCGACCATCTGACATAACGCGCACTACACACGGTCGTTTGCGTCGACGCTCCTGGCCTTTATACGAGAAACTAAACGCTTTCTTTTTATTTAACTTATACCGAAGGGCATACTGGCGGACATAAAAAAAAAGTGAAAGAGCACGCGCTTGCGTTACGGAGAAGCGCTTCTTGCACTTCGTCGAGTGCTTCTGTGATGATATTTAGAGGCCCCGCCCAAGTTGCCCTGGCATAGGCTTTGGCGGGCTACTTGAGGCACCCCTGCAGCGATTACACGTCGTTCACAGGTCTTAGAAGCAGCTTTTTTCAATTCAGCACCTTTTCCAAAATATTCTTGGACCCCTGTCTGCAATCAACACCACGTCCCTTTATGAGAATGCTTTCGCTGGTCGCGTCTTTGCTATGAAGATAGCTCGTATTTCTTTTATGTATTCCCGATGCCATCTCTTCCACCAAGTATTCACGAGCTTGCATCTAATACGCCATGGTTGTTTAATGTCTTTGTTAGTTGGTGGTAAAAAAACATTCATTAACCAATGAATGGCTAGAGAGAGGCGCCACTGAAACCCCTTTTGATGGTTAGGTTCGTCACGTCGCAAGGCGTGTGACGCGAGGAGGATGGAGACAGTGCGGACACAAAGAGAAAGTTATATTTGACTACACAGACGCATTATATGAAGGACAATACCACGGGCCCGTGCACGCGACAAACAGAAAACAAAACAAACAAGCGCGGTCTCACAAGTGTGCAGTAACCGGCGTCTTGCGGGGTGCGGCTCGTTGCTTCCCTGCAGGGTCGCCGGTCGCTTGTGTGAGGCTCCATTGACAGGCAACGGCCCTCCGTTATGTAGCCTTATTTGTGCATCACGAAGCTGCTGCCGCCTAAGATGACTGCCTGCGTTGGTGAAATGGGCTCGCTAGGCACTTCTTTCACGTAAGTCAGCGGTCGATTGGTAAGCGCTCCTTCAGCTTCTGCTACAGCTGTGCGTAACTGCTCCACTGAACAATTATCATGATGAATGGGCTGTACCATTCTAGCACGTGCAACTTAATAACTCGGCCGGCGCGCACTCTTTTCGACCTCTTCTTCATCCGCGACATTTCTACCCGAACATGTGCGCTCGGCGCGTGCTATCCCGCTGCGCCCATTAGTCCGGCGTGGGATGCAATAACTGAGGTGGGCGAGAAAACGAATGCCGGAGAGAGAAAGTGAAAGAAATACAAAATCAGAAAGAAAGAGAAAGAGACAAATGCAGAGAACGGAAGGGAAGAAGGAGAAAAAGATAGAAAGACAGAAAAAATACACAGAGAGAGACAGAAAGAAACAAGCACAAAAAGAGGGAAGAGAGCAAGAAAGAAAGAAAGAGAGCGAAAGAGGAAGAAAGACAAACAAAAAAATGAACCAGAAGAGGAAAGTTTCGAAGTACCCGACCGGGGCATTCAATCCAGCGAACCCTCGCTCCGAAGCGCGCTGTCTTACAGAATTCTGTCATGCGCCATGCTTGCGCCGGCGCAATTACGGCGCGCTATTATTGCGATAGCAATTATATGGACACTCGCGGCTGGTTTTCGCCGTCCGCGTCGGCGTCGGCGTCATTTGCCGTATATGTATATGTATATATATAACCGGGCCCGCCGGTCGTTCGTGAGCGTGAAAAGACGCGAGGGGGGCGGGGGGGTCCCTCGAGCGACCTTCGATTTTACGAGCGGGGCGCGCGCGTTATCTCCCCTTCTCGGCGGCCGGGCCGGCGTACCCTTCTGCGTGCTGCGCTCTCAACGCGAAGAGAATTCTCTTAAACAAGCGTTTTCTAGAGTTGCGTGAGATCGGATCCAAAAAGAGTTAGCTGCCAGCCTCACTTCGTATAACATTACAATTTTTTGCTATCGCATTCATTGCTTCACCCTTGCGGTGAAACTGTGACTTTTTTAGATACACCATTCACTGCTGGCTGTACGCAGGTCTCGGAGAAGCTTGACCGTGTTCTCTATCACGCAACTCTACTACATTTTCTTTCAATTTCAAAACTGCCCTTTGATACAAGCACCAAAAAAGCCCTTTCGGTACCCAACCGCGATATGGAAAGAAAAAAAATGAACGCCTAGTCCAGCTTTCGTCACAGGCCACCGCATGGCAGGAGACGCAGCGGAGCCACTCTACGCGCTACAGTTTTCAAGAAAAAGAAATATCTAAGAGCGTCCGGTTCTGCATAGTCGACACTTGCAGTGCGCTGCTAAAACACGAAGACGTAACAACTGTGACAGATCGCGCTGCAAGTTTCCGGCGGCTTGTCGGTTTTTCGATGACATTCCAATTTTTTGCTACCACATTCATTGCTTCGCCCTTGCGATGAAACTGTCACTATTTTTTTCCCGATATTATTTTCCGCGTCAATGCGGAGGCGGACCCACCTATAATTTGCCATTGTATTTCTTTTTACACTCCAGTAATGAGTCACCCCTCCGTGTTTTTGAAGCCATGTTTAAACTGCGCGAAGACGACAACACGTTAGACACATAGAACACGCACATAGAACACGCACACACGAAGCGCGTGTTCTATGTGCGTGTTCTATGTGTCTAACGTGTTGTCGTCTTCGCGCAGTTTAAACATGGCTTCAAAATCGATCAACCAACTAGCCCAACAACATGCATTACTTCAGTATATTTCCTCCGTGTTTATCTGTAAAAGCCAAGAGAGCTTCCAGCAACCCGTTTATTTCGTTTCCGGCTTTCATAATGTGGACATTGCCCGAGTAGATTACCGCAGGCATACTCCGTCGCGCCAGCCGTTGGTCCCCCTCCAAGTGTACTTCTCTCGTGAACGCGCAAGTGAATATGAGTGTGCGTTTTGTGACAATGGCGCACTCACTTTTTAAGGAAAGCGTTCTGGTGAAGGCAACTCCCGTTACTCGAAATGACTCAGACTCGGTGACTCTGTCCGCCGTTGGCAGCTTCATGTTTTGAGTGACCGATCAGGTGTTATGCCTGATCCAAACTGTGCATCTGCTCAAAACATTCTCACCTTCGCCCAAACGGCGAAGGTGAGAAGGCGAAATAGCAACAAATTGGAATGTCACGCGAAGAACGGCAAGCAGGTGGAAACTTGCAGCGCACTGCTAAGTCACGATGAACGCACGAGAACAACAGACACAGGATGAGCGCCCCAACTCGACAATTGCTCCTAACGCTCCTTACTCGACGCGTGCTGCGTGCTGCTCAAACACAAAGAGGGACGCACGAACAGGTCGCAGGTGTACACAGGGCGATCATGAAATAAAAACTGTGACAGTTGTTACTTCGCGTTTGAGAAGCGCGCTGCAAGTGTCGACTACGCACAGCCAACTTCCCCTATTTTAGCTCTTCTAGGTAGCAGCTCACTCTTTTGCAGAGCGCTGCTCCTAGAGAGAAGCGCTCTGTAACTGCTACGCAAACTTTGCGGTGAACGAGAGTTGCGATGTGGGCTTGTTGGTGATTCAATTGAAAAGCTTTGATGTAGCGCAAAACACCACACGGACGAGACAAGGCTCATATGGACACCACACAGCGCAAGACGTACTACCCCTTCCGCATCCATAACGAGATGAGCGCGCGCGCACGGGGGACCGCGCTCTGTAGGGTAAAGTACCGGTGGTACAGGTAGAAGGTGCGTGCGCATCACAACTCTGGTGAAAAACGAGCGGGGCGACGACCATTAAAGCGCGTCCATCACGCCATCTTGCAGGTGATGAAGAAACGCTGAAGCGCCTCCGAGCTTTGCGTACCGCCAGTGGTAAGTGGTGTTCATCAGGCCCGTAGAAAGGGGGGGGGGGGGCTAGGGCCCCCCCCCCCCGAAATCCGGATGGATGGGGGGTGTTTTACCGACGATAGATAATGAAAATAGCTGTTTTTCAAGGTTTTCAAAGGATGCCCCCCCCCCCCCCCCCCCCGAAAAAAATTCCTGGCTACGGGCCTGGCTGTTCATAAATACATCACCTTTAGTGTGCTGAAATACGTACACGCTTCGTAGCAGAGTCGGTTAACGCCGCGCGCTGCCGAACGAGTGGTGGCACATTCGAATCCCCAGGCGCACCTCCGAAAGTTTTTCTGATCAATTATTTTTCTTTAGGACATGTGGGATGCCGTGTCGACGTAAGCACGCATCCCAACATAAAAACGTAACGAGCATTCATTAAGCTACAGTAGCAGCATCGGAAGAGCATTCTGACGCTACGCTCGACAAAGGTAGTGGAACAAAATGATGCGCTTTCAAGCTTGGCAGCCTGGTTTTGTAGCCACCGCTGGTGACGTACGCCTTCGGTGAAGCTGCGGTGGTGCTGCGGCTTATCCAATTGCAGTGCAGCGTGCGGTCGTGTCACGCCGCGCTCCCTGATAGCAAGGTGGAGGCTGCACAGAATTGTGCGCAGATTGTGTCGCCACATCACCCCCTCCTCCCCCCCCCGGGGGGGGGGGGAGGGGAGAGCCATCACGGCTTGTAGAAGTCTGTCGGTCGCACGCGACGTCCAGAGCCTGTAGTGACAGTAGCAGTCTGCGATGTCAAGATTTGGAAATGGGCGCCTGTAGGTGCACTGGTGTTGCCTGATTCGTCAGAAGAGACGAAAGCTGGCTTCAGTCGGTCAATCGAAACACGATATTCATTCCCGTTGATGCGCAGGGTGAAGTTTTTTGTCATCGCGATAGCCAGCCAGGAAGGGTCCACTATACGGTGGCAGGAAAGGTCTGCGGATGGTGTCGTCGCGGAGGAACGCATGCGTGCACGTTGTTAGCTCCTCGAAGACGAAATGTGTGGGCTTACAGTGTGAGCTGCAGGTGACGGGCGAAGGTCGGTTGGTGCCTCTGCCTTGGCTATGCGCATGCCGTCTGGGGAAGGCGACGGGCGCGGCAGAAAACCGGGGGGGGGGGGGGGGGAGGGGCTGGAGTGGTCCGGATGTAGTGCATGGTAGCGTGCTGCACTTTGCGTTGCAGCCCGCTGGGACGTGTCAAACCGGGAAATCCGGTGAGGATGGCGTGTTACGGCGAATGATTTTCAACACTGAGCACTTTGATGCTTGGTTGGTGGGTGGTCGTTCGCTGGCCTGGCGAAAAAATGTCCCGTTGTCGCGTCGATGAGACGATCGTGGCGGCAGTCCGGAAGGAGGTTATAATGTGCCAAAAAGTCCGAGCCGATTATTGGTTCAGCGACGTCGGCGATGACAAAATTCCAATGAAGGTCGCGGCGTAGGTTCCTGAGCTGGATGTGCAGGTGCAGCGAGCCGTACGTCTTGATTCTGGACCGGTTCGCCGCGCTGAGCTCGAAAGATGTCCACGGGCGAGGGCCTTGAAGACGGGCCCGTGGGTAGCAGCAGATGTCGGAACCGCTATCGACAAAGAACCGCTGCTTTGTGACTTGGTCGGGTGACGACGACGCGACGGCCTCCAGGTTGGCAGCTCGCAGCCGTGCCTACGAGCTGCCGTTGGTGTTTCCTCTCGTGCCGAGCAGAGCAGGGTGGTCGCCATTGTCGGGCTCTGTCCCCGAAGCGTCGGTAGTAGTAACACCGGCCGTGCGCACCAGGCTGTTGTGACGAGGTGGTGTTACGGTCGCGGCTTGCAGTGTGGAAGCGTGGGCGCGTCTTTGGGTGTTCATCCAGGGGTCGTTGAATGGAGCTGAGCCCTCTCTCGATGTCATCGATATGCTGCGCGAGATCCGTGGTGTTCAGTGGTGCAGGGACAGCCTGGATGGTGGGCGATGACTGCGGCAAAGAGGCATCGATGACGCGATCAGAGATCTCGGCAAGTTGGCCAAGAGGTAGCTTTAGCTGAGCCTGTAGGATCGCCTGGGCGTGCGGTTGAAGTCGCTGGAGCCAAAGTGTTCGCAGGGAAGAATCGCGGATTTCCATGTTGTACGCATATGGCGAAGGAGCTGCGATGGTTTGCGTTCGGCTAGTTCTGCAGACTGGAGTTCTCGCGCCTTCAGGTCTTCCGAGGGTGACAGACGGCGGATGAGTTCTCTCTTGAAGTATTCATATAGGTTGGCCTTTGGTGGATGGCTAAGGTTGTCCCGGAGCTCGTTAGCGTAGCGGGCGTCCAGGTGGGCGACTACGTAGTCGTAGCGGGTCCGGTCTTGCGTGATGTGCGCAAGGAAAAACTGGGCCTCGATTTGGGCGAAGCATACCTCAGGCGAGTCCGCCGGAAACGGTGGAAGTTTGACAGGTACCCGCCAGGCGTCCAGGTCGGCAACGGCGGCGGTAGCAGCGGCGACTGCGTTGACAGCGACCGCCGGAACGGAGCTTTGGGGGGGGGGGGCGTGGTCCGAACGGGGTGGTGCGGAGTCATCGGGCAAATGAGGTTTAATGGGCACGCGCTGCGGCTGGAGCACTAGTTGCCGGGCTGCTGCAGTTGCCGGGCTGCCTGCAGTTGCACGCCGGGCTGCCTGCAGTTGCTGCTCAAGTTGTTGTACTTGCTGGCGCAGAGCGGCAAGAGCTTCCGAGTCGGCCATGGCGGTGCGATTTGCTCGGTTTCCGGGTCACCAGATGTGCGACGCCGTGTCGACGTAAAGACGCATCCCAACATAAAAACGTAACGGGCATTTATTCAACTACAGTAGCAGCATCGGGAGAGCATTCTGGCACTACGCTCGACAAAGGAAGTGGAACAAAATGATGCGCTTCCAACCTTGGTAGCCTGGTTTTGTAGCCACCGCTGGTGACGTAGGCCTTCGGTGACGCTGCGGTGGCGCTGCGGCGTATCCGATTGCAGTGCAGCGTGCAGTCCTGTCACGCCGGGCTGCCTGATAGCAAGGCGGAGGCTGCACGGAATTGTGCGCAGATTGTGTCGCCACATACATATATGTATATATAGATCCGGAACATCACGGCAACTGTGACGCCGACTTGAAAATCCCGCCAAGAGTGTATATATATTTTCTATCGCAATAAAGCACTTTTTTACTGCCTAAAGATCAGTCAGCCCTTATTCCGCACTTCTGCCAGTGTCGCTTGAACTCCGCCGTGCAATACAATCTGATGAACGTGACGTATTACTAGTTCCGTGAAATGCCCGTTTTTGGGATCTGCCATGACTTGCCTAGTTGATTTGTGGCTGTAAAGCAATCGTCCTTTCTTTCTGATGAGTACGTCGTCGTCAAGGGAGACTTCGCGTCTATTGTTCTGGATGGACTTAACTTTTGAATTAGCCTCTCCACTTGTATTGTCTGAGCAACACTTTGTCATATCCATTAGTTTTCTGCAGTTATCTCTTTGCCAGCCAACATCCCTTCATGATGTCCTTCTCTTGCGCTGTGTGTGAACCTGAACGCGTTAGTTGCATTTAGTGGGGCTAGTTGGTATTGACTGAATGTTTCTATATTACTAGCATATTACTAGCGAACAAGCACAAGTACTACAAAAAAAGAGACACAGGACAACCGCTAGACTTCTACTGATGTTTAAACGGCACGACGGACATATATATATATAGAGCCTCTACTAGCTTCCTGTCTCTGTATTGCCCTCAGACGTGCATCACAAAAGTAGCGTCAGATGCCCGGACAGAAGAGATAACTCTTATTTAAAGGTACGAGATCAAAAGGCGTCGAGCAGAGCGCCCATTATACTAGATAATAATGTTAATTAGCATTGACACCAGGGTATAAAAAGCTAATTATGCGCTAACGGACTCATGACCGTCGCCTCACTCAGACTCAGATGGAGCCGTGAGTTTGAGTCCCAGTGAGTCCAGTTGAGAAAAACATTCGCGAGTCTGGGTCCGAGTGAGCCCTAAGGGCGAAATTTGTTTCACGAGTGAGTCTGGGTGAGCTCCACATTTTTCGCCAGCATATGCTTGTAGAGCAGGACGAAGCCATCACTGCCGCGTAGGCACCATTTTTTTTCGGTGAATGCATCGTTTCTTGCGCCGCCAGGAAGCTAAAATATAGAACAGTGACACCTGCTGAATCGTTGAGGCTTACTGCACTCTCCAGGCTACGAGGGCCACATTTCGCTCGGAGGAAAAAACAAAAAGTCGATGTACTTACATTTGGTGAAATGCCTCAAATAATCGAAAATGAATCCGGAGTCTGCCACTGCGCCGTGCCACATAATCGTGATGGCTATGCCAGGTTAAATCCTCAATTATTGTTTCCTTTATAGTGAAACCGCCAAGAGCTGCAGGTTTCGAGCTGACATTATTTTTGCATTTGTTTCTTTCATAGTGAAACTGCCAAGAGTTGCATGTTTCGAGCTGATATCATTTGCGCCTAAGTGGTCATTCCAAGACTTACGACGTGTCCAGGCACTCATTTACGCATGTTCAGTGTTAAAAGAAGCTACGTGCTACTAAATCAACTGTCGCGGATGCTTAGAAAGCTAGAATATCCAGGCTGCCGCTCGCACAACCACAGCGGTGGCGGCGCTCGCGTGCCCTTTCATGCTAAGTTATGCCTCTAAAGGAGAGCGCTGGCTCGGTATGAAACTGAGGCTGATGTTTCGTAACCATAAAAACATTGAAGGATTCTCATGTTACTTATACAAATCTTACAGCAAGTCAGATACCATTGGCTGGTACAAGAACACATCGATGCATACTCCTCCAGTCATTCTACATGGCAGTGGCCTTTGCCAACCTTTGCACTTATTTGGTGGCTGAAAAGAAAAAAAAAGTTCCTAATGTCATGCATCTGACACCCTCAGAAAAAGGAGCTCCATTTCCTGGCAATATAAAAAGAAGAATACTGTAAACTGCCATATTAATTAGTTTCTTTTTCGAACTGTTCCACGAATCTGCAACACAACATGATTTCGAACTGACAGTGTTAGTACGTTTCTCATCACAAACCTAAAAGGCTATGTTTTTACATTACGCCTGTCCACCCGCTCAGCACAGTAATAAACGTCACTATTTCTTTTCTTTCATGAAATTTGTTATTGAATATTTGACACCAATAATCATGTGCCTGTTTTGAGTTTCAGTAGCAGTAATGTCGTAATTATATAAAATTTGCGTCAGGCTAACATCAACTTTATCACTACTTGAAATCGTACGACAACGTAAGTCTGTAAGATATTCGGTTGACTCTACAGTAAATGACATATCCAGGCAATTGGAAGCGTTTCGCAAATTTATAATGCATGAAATAACACCGAGCCCGTTCGCGTCTCATGCTATGGCAATGTGACGTCCCGACCGACGCTTATCGGACCGCGGGAGTCGTGCATTGTTTTCACCCAGTTTCTTAAGGGGCCCCTCACCAGGTAACATAACGAATTTTAGTTAGACACTGGAAGTTGCTGCAAGCCAAATCCCTTCCCTGTCCTCTTCGGCACGCGAGGGGGGAGGTTCGCATGACGCATACGCATGAACACGTCATGCACACACAATGTCGCGAGCGCATCACGTGCCCGAGCCCCCGCGACGCGAGCGGTGTTGTGGCGGCGTTCTATGCGCTTCGTCTCTGCAAGCTATGCCGAATGCGCGCTCGCCGAACACTTGCCTTTCAACCTATTACTGAGCATGAAATCTGCGACATTTATGTGGACGCGAGACTAGCAGTGTGCCACATGCACATTTAGTTAGACGCGGGAGGATAAATGAGCCTTAAGGCCCAACCGCATGCACGCGATTTTCGAGCGACAGCGACAAGCGACAGCGACAAACGAGCTCCATCACGCTGTCGCGTCGCGACGGCTGCAATCACATGTTGGCGACAAAATGCCATTGTTGCTAGATTCAAAACTATCGTGTGCAGGCCGATAAATTGCGGAAAGAAGCTTAAAAGTAGACCGATGACCATATGCCAAATTTATTACTCTCTTGTGGGGCATAAGGAAGCCATTAAAGCGTTTCGCGAACTTTCTTTTTTCGCAATCTCTCGTTTAACTGCGACAGGGTGCCCGGAAGCGTACGCTACGACGTCTACGACGCACACTGCATGGCGATTTGACATTGCAGCGAGCTACCACCGAAACATCACACCAAACCGTCGATAACGAAATTAACGACAAAATACGGCCGCTACCTCACTCTCCGCGGGAGATGTGGATGCAAAGAAGGTAGTCTATACCTTCCAGTCCTTCAAGTACGTGTGGTAACAAGGATCGAGAGCAAATTGCAACTGAAGCGTGGATCAGGGGTGCTGCCATGTTGCCGGAAATCGTCATGCTCGCTTCCGGGCGACAAGCGATCTTTTCTAGTTTTGCCAGAAACGCGCGACGCGACAAGCGACAGCGACGGATGGGCCTCCGCGACAGAAAATCCTGTCGCTTGTCGCTGTCGCTCGAAAATCGCGTGCATGCGGTTGGGCCTTGATGATCTCTGGCACGCGGTAGAAATCTAAAGGGTGGCGAGAACACGAACGCATGCCACACGGAGGTAGATCAGTCTCGCAGCTGGCTGCGATTGGCAGTAAAAACATTTCGCTCGTCAGCTCAAAATTGTGAAACCTGGTGAGGGGCCCTCCCTGAAGCTTCTCTCGACGGCCCTCGGGGGGCCTGCCGCACGAACAGCAGGATTGGGTGGCAGTGTCTCTGGTCTGTGGTCACAGCAGCGGAGAGGCGCCGTGCACGCCCTTCAGTTTTGTGGCATGGGTGCAGCACCATAAGCGTGCGCAGGGTTCCCCTTCAGGGGGGGGCGAAGGTTCGTCGCAGCGCCCCCCCCTCCCTATTATGTCAATGTATAAGGCTGACTTTGCGCCCCCCCCCTATCGCCCCACCTACAATGTATAGGGCTGACTTTGCGGCCCCCCCCTTCTCGCCCCCTTGCCCCCCCCCCCTGTGCGCACGCCTATGTGCAGCACAGCGCCTTTTGTTGATTGCATTCGTGCGACTCCGCGCTGTAGCCCCTGTCACGAGACGGGCCAGACATTCTGTCAACGCGTACGCTGCCTCCGCAGCTCTCGAGGCTCATTTTCGCGTCCTCCGTGAATGACTTTCCTGTTCGAAAGGAAATCCTTGATGTGGTGGTAAACTCTCTTCCCGACATTGAGTGAGATCAGATTCTCCAAGATCGACACTACAGGTTGAATCGGCAAGTATATCCGGGTGCGGACAGATCGCTCAATAAGAAAGAGGAGGTTATGTGGCTGTGATGAGTGCAGTAATTTAGCTGCATAGTGCAATGGGACAAACTAAACTTAGTTTAGTTTTCTAAATGTTTACTCTGCCTTTAAGTGTGCTCAGTTTGAACCGTGTAGTGGACTCTATGCTGGACATATGCATACGAAATGACTGGGTATGCATGTGATGGCATTTACTTTGTTGGCCACCACTCATCGAGCTCCAAGTTTTTTTTATAAAAAAAACTTCTCTTGGGGGGGGGGGGGGGACTCTTGTGATGCGTGAGTGTGTTATCTACGCGACAGTGTGACAATGGTGCGATTAGTGCATTGGTGTTGGTGGCGCAAGGGCTCCCAACGCGGTAGTGTGACGCGACAGTAACACCGCGCAACGGACACGTGCGGCACATCGAGAAAAGAAGACGTGGGCGGGACAGGGCACGTGTGGCCACGACGAGTAGGAGGATGGCACGGCAGAGGGAGAGAAGAGGAACACGACGAGATGGAAGGCCGGGGGTCAGTCTGACTCGGACAGCTCGGACGAGACGCTGGTGCCAGGGTCTGTGCCATCGGGTTACGGACCCAAGCACAAGGGTCCGTTCCCTTGTGGAGGCGGGCCCGTTCCCTTCGTCCGAGCAGCTGAGCCGCCGCGGAGAGTGAGACCCGGGAAGCTAGTTGAGCAGGACGCTGGTGTCAGAGTCAGTGCCATCGGCTTGCTGAGCCGAGCACGAAGGGCCCGACAGCGTCGAAGGGTCTCCAGAACCAGGCCCTTTTGGTTCCTGCTGCTGCTGCTTGCTACCCCGACTCGAGTCCCAGAGCCTGCTGCCGACCTCCATGCGACGTGCGAGTCCAAGGGTGTCGCCGGCCTGCTTGGCCTAAAGACGCCGTCCTCAGCGGCTCTCGAGCGTGCGTACCTCCTCGTCCGCCCCACAAGTGCCCTCGCCGTCAGCGTGTCAGCGACGACTCCGCCGGCCGAGCCACCACCAGCGACTCCATAACTGGTGACTTTGTTTTTTTTTTTTTTTTGGAACGTTCTATGGAACTTTCATGATTATCGTAGGAGCGGTCACAAAAGCGCTAGCATAGGAGTAGCCCGGTGGTGTTTGCTTCGGTTACGTGTTACTTTTAAATGCGAATGCATTTCATAGTCGGGCTATGTCAGGCATCCGGCGTTGGCGTTGTGCGGCGTTGGCGTTGTCCGCGGAGGAGGAGGAGGAGGATAGGTTGAGGAGGTGTGCGCGCCGGCAGGTGTTAGATGTGAAGCATCTTATGGCGAAGTTTAATCCGGTGGTGGTGGTGTACGGCGTGACCGCCCTTACTGCGCATGCGCAAACCCTTTCAAAAAAAAATAAAAATAAAAAAAACCTCCTCTCTCCCTCTCTCTCCCCTAGGCATCCCTCCCCGCGGCAACCACACCCTCACTGCGCATGCGCCTCCCCTCCTCTCTCCCCTGCTACGCTCCCCCCTCCTCTAGGCATCCCTGCCCGCGCCGTCCACACTCCCACTGCGCATGCGCGTCCCACCTCTCTTCTCCTCTCCTACGCTCCCCCCCTCTCTTCTCTAGGCATCTCTGCCCGCAGCGTCCACACTCCCACTGCGCATGCGCGCCCCCCTCTCTCTCTCCTACGCTCCCCCCCCCTCTCCCTCTCTCGCCTCACGACGCCCGACACAGGCAGCGTTTGTTAGCGAGTTTCTTGGTTGAAAAAACCGACTGCTCGCGCTGCACAACCGTTCACTGGCCACCCCGTATATATGGCAATGAATCTTGACCTCCAAGGTGGTGCCGGTGGGAGATTTCTCCTGTGCGTTGTTGAACAATAAAAATTCGCAACGTGCGCGTTAACTAAAAGCGGTCTGCGGTGGAGCTCGGCGGAGCTATATATGAAAAAAAAAATAAAAAAAATAAATAAATTAATTAAAAAAAACAAGAAAAAGCAATAAAAAAGGCGCTGCGCCGTGCTCCCGACCGGGCTGCAGAAATTAGGCGCCTTTTCCTTCTTCGAACCACAACCACCATATATAAATGGAGTGAAGCGCGCGCGAAATGCATTCGCATTTCCTCACGATTCCCTTCGGGGAGGTGGGGGGCTTTTTTCCTTCTCTTTCTTAGTTCTTGGGATAAAGTTACATTTTGGCTGTGTTCGAAAATGGCTCCGTTTTTTTGTTCCGGTCAGCGGCCTTGCCTCAATTGAAAACAAAACCCCAAACCCTGAACCTGCGTCACAGTGGCGAAACTTACAGACGGGGGGTTTTTCCAAACCCCGTACTTTACAGCAAGTGGCACCCAGAAGTTTTCCCGTCCCAGTGCAAATTTTTTGAGGAGGTAGCAAATTTGGTCCACATGGTGTGGACATGTCCGACTCAGAACGATGGTACACACACTCTAGATTCCTCGGAGGCCCTGCTCCGCAGCCCAGACCCCAACGTCCAGCAAGACATCTTCAGTCAAGCCCTTGCTGCTGCCGTGTCTCAAGGGATTCTGGCCGACGGCTAGGGACGACAGGGAATGCCTGACGGGATTGACAGATTTTTCGTTTTTAATAAAGTGTTCTCTCTCTCTCTCCGTGAACGACCACCTGCGGCGCAAAAAAAAAAAACGCGCCGCCGCAGCACAAAGAAGGACGCTCGAAAAGGACGCATAGGTATACACAGGACAAGCGTGAACTAACTGTCGCAGTTGTTACGTATTTGTATTTGAGCGACGCGCTGCGAGTGTCCACAATGCAGAAGCCGACACTGTTGTTGCTGTTGCCTCTAACATGGCTCATACCCACTCAGGGGGGATTGGCCAAGGATTGATTATATGATTATATGACTTTTCGACGCTGTTTGATACTTCTTTTTCTTTTAAACTGCGGCACTTGGAATGGCCCCTCTGCGTCTCCTGCCACGTGGTGGCTTCTGACGCGTGCCCGGTCTTCTTTTGTTTCATTCTACATCATGAGTGGTACAGAAGGGAGCCATCTGAAGGGCAGTTTTCAATTTGAAAAAAACTGTAAAAGCGTTGCGTGATAGAAAACACGCTCAAGCTGTTCCGAGATCTGCGTACCGCGAGCGGCAAATGGTGCATATGAATAGCTCGCCGTTATATCGCTGGCACGAGCATGGCGTGTGGCTGTGTTGGATAGCAGGCTGCGGAGCGAGGGGTCGCTGGTCCGAACCCCCCGTTAGGTGGTCTGGAACGACGCCGTCATTTCGGCATGCTTTTTTGTCCGTTCCCGCAGGCTCTTGGGCATAAGCCGGCGAGCTTTCTTGGCGCAGAAAAAAAATTACACCATCTCCTGCTAAAGGGAACCATGTGTAGATGTGAAACAGCGGGCGCTAATGCTTACACTGGCGGCGGCGTTGACGCTGGCGCTCATCGCAGCGTTGCGCAGGAGAGAAAACTGGGGAGGCGCAAAGCAAGCAGTTAGGGAGCGGTGTTTCCTACTGGAACATGCCAATCGCTGCTAATGGGCAATGAGAGACAGAAGACTCCGACTGGACACAGAGAACTGCAGTCCCCTTTTAGTTAACGCGCACGCTGCGAATTTTTGTTGTTCAACAACGCGCAGGAGAAATCGCCCACCGGCACCACCTTGCAGGTCAAGATCCACTGCCATATATACGGGGTGGCCAGTGAACGGTTGTGGAGCGCGAGCAGTCGGTTTTTTCAACCAAGAAACTCGCTAGCAGACGCTGACTGCGTCGGCGTCGCGAGGCGAGAGAGGGGGGAGCGTAGGAGAGAAGAGAGGGGGGGACGCGCATGCGCAGTGGGAGTGTGGACGCCGCGGGCAGGGATGCCTAGAGGAGAGAGGGGGGGGAGCATAGGAGGCGAGAGAGGAGGGGAGGCGCATGCGCAGTGAGGGTGTGGTTGCCGCGGGAGGGATGCCTAGAGGAGAGAGGTGGGGAGAGGATGTTTTTTATTTTTATTTTCTTTTGAAAGGGTTTGCGCATGCGCAGTAAGGGTGGCCACGCGGCACACCACCACCACCACCACCGGATTAAGCTTTGCCATAAGATGCTTCACATCTAATAAACCACTTGGACGCCATGCCTGTCGTCCTAGAAACTGCACCACGATAAGGCGACACAGCAAGAGCCATTAACACACATAGCTGTATGGCTGGCTTCCATGTTGTTGCGACGGTTGTAAAAACTCGGAATGGTTCTGGTCTCGCGGTTCACTTTCAGATGCAGGGCCACCTTGATGGGAGCTTCACTGGAGGTACCTCGGTGAAAGCAGTCCACCAGCGCCTAACGATTCCCCCCACAGACCTACCAGGCTCATAATAAAACAATCGATAAAGTTGGCAGGCGAGAGGAAGAACAATTCACTGCCCAACGCATTAGTCAGGACCTCAATTCTCAAAGTCAAAAGGAAAATACCGTTTCTTCATTTAGAAATTATAGCATTTCCCCAAAACTTTAGGACGGAGTTCGAAATGCATTCAGACGCACTCGTTATTCGAAGCACCGACTTAAGCCATCTGCATTATCGTTCATTCTCCTTTCATCGTATTTTGAAGTTGAATGGCTTCAATGCGAGGCTGAAGCGAAGAACGTTTTTGCCTGATAAAGTTTTGTTTTTTGAGTTGGTCGACGGTGACGGCTCACCTTTCTCGATACTGGCGAAACAAAATGCGATTTCTTTTCTGAAGAGCCATATTGTTTCGTAGAAATTACTTCGCACACGGAGTGACTCAGAATTGCTCTGTGTGACTCCAGATCTTGCGAAAACCGAACCTTTCCGACCGAGATCAACCCTAAAATTTCTACACGACGGCGGCAAGAATAACCCGGGCGCTCCTGGCAACGCCTCATTTTCCATCGCAGCTTGCCTTTGCACCTCCGGGGACGCGGCATCAGTTCTATCAACAGTTCTAGTTCTGGCGTCAGGATCGGCAACACTTTCTAGCTTCGGGCTATTCGCGTGCGCCTGGGATGCGTCGCATGCGTCTATCAAGGTAGGAGTATCATAATTTAGCTGCCTAGGAAGTTCTCGAGCTTTTGAGCGGGTACGCGGGCAAACTTCCACCTGTTCAAAACAAGTTCCCATTTTCCTGAGAAGCATGTCTGATTGATTAGAAAATAGGAAGGGGTACTGCGCTGGAAGTCTGGCCGAAACCGCAGCCTCAGTAGTAAAGGGCCCCTCGATATGGACGCGCGAGAGAGGCAGGCAAACGGCGCGCTCCTGCACCACCTGTCGTATCCATAAGCACTCGCCAGTGAAGTCCTTGGCGCTGACATAAGATGGATGAACGACATCCACGGTGGCCGCGGAATCTCTAAGAGCTCTGCAGCGCTTTCCATTCTCTATAAATTATTTGATGAATGGCTTAAGCAGCCCTAAATTCTCAGCGTCGGCGCGGACATAGGAGAATACGTGACGCTGATTTCGGCAACCAGAGGCAAGGTGGCCCGGTTGAAGGCACTTATAGCACGTTATCGGCTTCTGCGCTTCAAACTGTTTGTCTTTTCCTTGTTAATAGGAGCTTTAGGAAGCGTCTGCTCAAGTTCCTTCTCCGGTTCTTCACCTTCCGCGTTACCGTTGCGTCTGAAAAGCTTTGGGGACCTATTCCCCATGCCTTGCTTCGGAAACGCGTCGTGAGTCCGCCCTTAGCTTGGCTGCGATGCATGGTGCGAGGAGTATTCCTCCGCGAGCTCAGCCGCTTTTTCAACCGTGGTCACGCCGGGCCTGTCGAGGATCCATAAACGCATTCCGTCAGGAATCGTGTTGTAAAACTGCTCTAGGCGGAGGCATTCGACATCCTTCGCCATGTCTCCATAAACTTCCGCGCTCTTAAACCATTCCACGAAGTTGAGCTTTAAGTTGTAACCGAACTCAACGTACGACTCGTTTTTCAACTTGGTGGCTTTCCGGAATCGCTGGCGAAACGCCTCTGGAGGCAGGCGATACCTCTTAAGGAGACTCAGTTTTACAACGTCGTAGTCCTCGTACTGTTCCGCGCTCAGTCTCCCGATCGCGTCCGCTACCTGACAAGGCAAAACGGTTGACAGGCGCTGCGACCACGATGATTTAGAGAACTTCATTTTTTGGCACGTCCGTTCTAAGTTGACGAGAAACATTCCAATGTCCTCCCCTACCTGGAAGGGCTGCATCAGGTCCTTCATACTAAAATTTTCTCGTGCTTCTGACACTGGGAAGCGCGCTTCCATGCTAGCCGCCTTCACTTTCTGCAGTTCCAGCTCTAAGCACTTTAATTCGAGTTCAAGAAATAGTCACTTTTCTTCGTTTGCCTGACGCTCCTTCTCATCAGCCCGACTCTTTTCCTCATTTGCCTGGCGTTCTTTGACAATGTCCCAATATTCGAGAAGCTCGCTCTCGTATGCTTCTAAGGCATGTAAAGTCTGAATGATTTGCGGCTTCCGCATAGCGTTTCCCGCTTCTACTCCCAATTCCGCGCATAGCAATAACAAATCAGGCTTGCGTACAGAATTGAGATCCATGACCTGCTCGGACGCCGAACCCTTCTCCCTATCTGCTCTTTATGAACTATCACCAAGTGCGATCACGCAAAGGGGCTGAATATTCATAAAGAAAACCTGCCAGTTTTAAGCTTCAAAGCTATTCTTAAAAGCCTGGCAAATCTCAAAAGGGAAAAGTGTGACACTCGTAGCTGCAGTCACGGGCTTCGTTGCGACGTCCACGGTTGAGCGGGCACAAGTTGCGAGGTCCTCCACTGCAATCCCGCCGCTGCCATCCAGTTGTTACGAGAGGCCCGAGGGTCTCTTGGGTAGCGTGACGCGAGGGCCAAAGGACTAGGCTGGGATCATCCAGGCAGTGGCAAGGCAAAAGGCAGCCAGAGAAAAAAAAGACTTTCAATTTAAAAGAGAAGAACGTATGTCAAAACACGTGGACAAAGAAGCAGCGCCCGACGTTAGATGCACCGGCCTTTTATAAGCGCCGAGACGCTAGGAGGAGGAGGGGCGCACCTCTGCTGTTCGGACGCGTGCAGCGTCGCTGAGTGACGCTTCCAGGGTCTCTGAAGGAGGCGTCCAGTGTCTCTCAGAGGGACGCCAGCAAGGGGGGGGAAAGCACTGCACAAGGGGTAGCGCGTTCTGCACGCTACTGCAGCTCGATTCTGCGGCACTTTCCAGGTTATGCCTGGTTCACGGTGGCGGCAAGCCTGCCGTAACGGCGCGGTGCCGTAGACCGTCGGCCGCCGCCGCCCGCGAGAGAGCTGTTCAAAGTGCACGGCAAACTTCACCGGCGAGACGATCACGTGACACGACGCAATCTCGCAAAAAACGTGAGACGACGAGAATTCACGATGTGCGCATCAGATGGGCTGTGAATCGACGCCATGATCGACGCGGACCGTTTTTCTGCCGTGAAAAAGTCTGCCTTGTTCGCTGGAACCTAACAAGCCTCTCAACGACACCGAGTACGTTGTGTTTACTGTGAATGCGCTCATTTTGGTGTGTTCCCTGCTGCTGCGGCGCCGGCTCGTTTTCTTCCCCGCGCTGCCCCCCTGCGCCGCTTCGTGTGGCTCGTCCTTTTTCGACGACGATCTTTCTCCGGCGATCCCTCGCGTTCCTGAATTTCATCATCGCTTGGTGCCCTGAGAAAGAACACTTGCATTGTCTCAGCCTGCGTTCATGCGCTTTCGTAGCGAGAACGACGTTTGTTTCCTTACCTTTGATGCCAAATTCCACCCCGATGATGGTCCACCGGTTCATTTTCAGCTATGTGTCTTTGTACTCGGGCGTTGTCATACAAGAAACTGTAGTGTCTTACGGTTTCAAGAAATTCTTCCATTGGAAACTCCATACCTCAAATAAAGGCAAGAAACGCGGAGCGTAATACAAGCCGCTCAGCGTCCCCTGTTTCTGCTTTTCGCGTCGTCTGCTTCTCCCCCGAAGACGACGCGAAAAGCAGGCGGGGGAGAAGCAGACGACGCGGCGCGCCGTAGTCATGGCAACCGCTCCTCCGCCGCTGATTGGCTGCGTCGTTCTCCGGCAAACGGAAAACGGCACGAAAATGGGTCTCGGACCTATTCTCCGAACGGCAAAGAACGGCAGACGTGCGCGAACGAAACAGCCCGCGCACGGCGGCCTGAGAACGGGAAACGGCAAACGGCGAGCCGCCGTGCCGCTACCGTGAACCAGGCATAATCGGGCTCAGGGTCCAGCCGGTAGGAGCATTTTCGGTGGTAGGTCGCACAGCGTCCATAACACCCGTCTCGTATGAGACTGGTTGGTGACGAAGATTATACAGTCTTGAATCGTAGTTCTGCTGGCGACGAATACGTATGCGCGCAAGTTGTCGGGCTTGTTCAGCAAGCTGGGTGATGTATTCAGCATCCGTTTCGGCGCCTGCGCACTCATGTGGCAGCATAGCATCTAACATAGTCGTGACTTCACGATCATGGAGGAGACGGAAGGGCGTCATTCGTGTTATATGCGAACGTGGCATACGGCAAGATCTCGTCCCAGTTTTTATGCTCCACATCGACGTACATGCAAAGCATAACCGCAAGTGTCTTGTTGAGGCGCTCTGTCAGACCATTCGTTTGCGGATGATGCGCCCTTGTCCGCCGGTGAGATGTGCCACCGAGTCTTCAAACTGTCTGTAATAGTTCGGCTGTGAATGCGGCTGTGAAGTCAGTTATTACCACGGACGGAGTGCTATGCCACAGCATCGCATTCTCTAAAAAAATTTGGCTGCTTCACTAGCCGTGCCCCTCTCCGGAGCCTTGGTTTCGGCGTACCGAGTTAGGTAGTCTGCTGCTACTGTAATCCATCTGCGACCCGCCGACGAGGTTCGAAATGGGCCTGGGATATCCATTCCGACTTGGGCGAATGGAATACCAGGTACGTCAATAGGATGGAGCAAGGCTGCTGGTTTGACGGGTGGGACTTTTCTGCGCTGGCAATCAAGGCACGTCTGAACGTAGTGGTGAACGGTCGCCGTCAGTGTTGGCCAGTAATATTTCTGCACAGCGTTCGCGTGTAACCCAAGTGGCCGGATGTTGGTTCGTCATGGGATGCCTGTAATACTTCGCGCCTTAAAGATGTTGGGACGACGAGTAAGTAGTCGTTTCTGTTCGGCGTGAAGTTCACCTTATAGAGGACGTCGTTGAGCAAGCAAAATGACGACAGTCCTCTCGCAAACAGTTTCGGTACAGCTGAAGTGCGACCCTCTAAAAAAACAAGTGATGGGCTCCAGTTCTGGGTCGTCTTGTTGCAGCTGTGCGACAGTAGCCGTGTTTACAACTCCGACAAAGGCTGCGTCGTCATCTTCTGCATTCGCAGGTTCGTATGGCGCACGATAAAGGCAATCGGAGTATGAATGTCGCTTCCCCGATCTGTAGACAATATTCATGTCGAATTCTTGAAGCTTAAAGCTCCAGGGCGCCAACCATCCTGGTGGGTCTTTTAAATGAGTCAGCCAACAAAGGGAGTGATGGTCGCGGACAACATTAAAAGGACGGCCGTACAAAAACGTGGTTGATCCCTCGGTCATAGGATTCGATATCATACAAAATTAAAACGTGCCCGCAATGAGGTATTTGAACGTTTACTGTACATTGATACAGGAGAGTGCACAACGTATAACGTGGATGCGCCCATGCTGACGCTTGGTGGTACATCTCCAACCCGCGACTAACGTCCATGATGAACGATTAACCAAACCATTGTGGTAGCTGCAGGTGTTAACGGCGAGAGCGTAATCAGAGTAAGAAGCGTGAAACCAGAAGAGCGCCGCTATGGGGACGCAGAACTTGGGCTAAGGCTGCCATCCCGCCGCATGTTAAAGTGTGATTGAATGTCACGGTCGGACTGGAAGGAAACGCTGAGTGTGTCGTGTCGCCCTATACTCGGCGACAACTTTTCTTGGCACTGCAGCGAAGGCTACAGAGCCAAATCGCGCGTATCCTACCGCTAATTAATGTAGTCCCACTATTGTGTCCTTATTTTCTACGTGAGATATGAAAAATACTGCCTTCATTTTTTTCATGTAGGTCTTTGACACAGGATGCAGCTCACACCACTAAGATATCCGTATTTGTTTTAATTTATAAGTTGTCACTTGGCGTTTCTGAACGCGTGAGAAATCCGCGCCTTTTACGTGTACCTCGAACGCCAAGCGGCGTCTGCGTCGATATGAAACGCTGATCGCGCACAGCCATCACTCTCTACAGCGGTACGGAACGCATGGCATACCGGACTACTTCGCGTAGTAGTACATGTGCTGAAGCCCCGCCTCCGTAGCGTTCGCTCCAGTGCCAAGAAAAGTTGTCATCGAGTATAGTAGCCCGGCCGTGATTTTTCTCGGGTAGAGCGTAAGCGAAGAACGCGGTATTAAAGCCGCTGCAGAGTGTCGTGCGTCGCGTTTCTGGTTTGGATGGACGCTATGAGCAAGGCCGCCGCTTGGGCTAATGTCGCCACCTGGCGTTGCGTTAAGGCGTTGATAAAATTGCACTCCTACTGAAAACGCGCCGACTGGGATGGACGCATACCAACACGTGTAGCAGGTGCTAATCGCGGAAGCCACAGTAATGATGAATTACTTCACTTTACTGCTCCAAGATGGCGACAGCACCCCACTGACTAGGAGAACTGTGATGAAAGTGGTAGATATAAAAGGCGCGTTCGCAAAGCAGTTACAGTCTGTGGCCGTGGCGCCATGGATGGCGTGCTCGGTATTTTTTGTTGTGGACTGAGAGGTCACAGGTTCGATGCCCGTTGACGGAACTGCTTTTCTTTGACATCTGATCATGTACATTTTTTCAACGTCATTTCCGTGACGGAAATACGTCACTGAAGTCTTGCTGGGCCCCGGCATAAAACACTTTCCTGTTAATATGGGTGGAATTTTATGAGCGCCCACACAACTGCTAGACTCTTTTTCCGTGGTGGAATAAAGGGTGCTGCTCGCATAGGCGATTACTCGTTCGGCGCCATCCTGCCACTGCACGAGTACAGCTCCTAAGCCGCCATTGCTGGCGTCGGTGTGCACGGTTGTCGGGCGTCATCGTCAAAGTGGCCGAGGTCTGGTGGCTTTTGGAGGCGTTGCTGCAGCTCGTTGAACGCTTTTTCTTGTTCGTCATTCAATACGAATGCGACGTCTTCCATGTTAAGGCGGGTCAACGGCGAGGCGATGCGTGAGAAGTTCTCAATGAAGCGTGGGTAGTAAGCGCACATTCCTAAACATTGTCTCACCGCCTTTTTGTCAGATGACGCTGGAAGATTGGTGACGGCAGCTATTTTTTCGGGGTCAGGCCACCCACCTTCACTGCTGACAAGATGCCCCGGGAATAGAAGGTCTTCGAAGCCAAAGTGGCATTTTCCCGGCTTAAGCGTTAGTTCAGCAAAACGTATAGCTTGAAATACTGCGCGCACTCGCTTCACGTGTTCGTCAAATGTCGCAGAGAATACGATGACGTTGTCCAAATACACTAAGCGCGTCTGCCACTTGAGGCCTGATAGTGTGGTATCCATTAGCCGCTGAAACGTTGCCGGTGCCGAGCACAAGCCGAAGGGAAGTACCTTAAATTCATAAAGGCTGTCAGGTGTCACGAATGCTGTTTTTTCCCGGTCTCTTTCGTCGACTTCTATCTGCCAATACCCACTCCTTAAATCCATCAACGAGAAATAACGCGCATGCCGTAGTCGATCGAGGGAATCGTGCATAAGTGGTAGCGCGTAAACGTCTTTTTTTGTGACCTGATTGAGCTTGCGGTGATTCACGAAGAAACCTAAGGTGCCGTCTTTTTTCTTCACTAATACTACCGCCGAAGCCCAAGGGCTCTTGGACGGCTGAATAAAGTCATATTGAAGCATCTGTCGCACCTGATTTTCAATGGCCTCTCGTTCCCGCGGAGCTACTCGGCATGGGTGTGGCCTTATAGATCTGGTCATGTCGTCCGTTATAATTTGATGTTTCGTCAACTGTGTTTGACGAACTCTGGACGTCGAAGAGAAACAGCCCCGAAACTGAATGACAAGCTCCAGGATGCTTTGCTTCTGCGCAGGCAACGAACTTGGGCCAACGTCAACGTATAAAGGTGCGGGCGGCAGGTCAGTTGAATCGTCTTGTTCAAATGCGTCAGCGAGCTCTTCGATGTACGTGACTGCTATACCTTTCGTAAAATGTCGGCGCTCAGAACTGAAGTTCGTAAAAAGGACTTGCGTGTGTGCGCATTTTATGCTCACGACGCCTCTTGCAATAGACAACGTATGGCTGAATAGCAGCGTCGGAATTCGCTCCGCGATGTTCTCAGTGATGCTTGACACATCACATGCCAAAGACACGAGCGCGCTTGAGCGCGGTGGAATGGTCACGTCGTCGTCGAAGACGCGCAGAGGTTTACGTCGCTGATCTGCACAGGGCCCATCCGAAATCTGACCTAGCGCCAACCAAAACGTAACCGATCTCTCAGGGATGTTTATAACAGCGCCGCATTCACGCAGGAAATACATTCCCAAGATTAGGTCCTTGCAGCACTCCGGTAAAATTACAAAACTAACCACAACATCCGAACTGCCGATAGTGATTCGAGCGGTACATTTGCCTGTCGGTGTCACCAACTGACGCCCCGCGGTTCTTGTGTTGGGGCCCGCCCATACAGTTCTGACTTTCTTTAGGCAGTCGGAGAGTTTCCGGCTGATAATAGAGAAGTCCGCACCAGTGTCTACCAGCGTTGTTACTGGGCGTCCGTCTATGCAAACTTCTAGGTTGGCGCTTACGATTTCCACTGATGTCGGAGACGTCGTATCGTCCGTGGTATCGCTCGTCGTATTGAGTCGTAATGAAGACGGTGGTGGTGTTGTAGCATCTTGACGTGCGGCAACCTGCCCCCCCAAAGGTCGCTGCTGTTAGTTTTCCCGACGAGGGTTCGTGGATTTGCCCCGGAGCGCATCGGCGTAACTGCGGCGGTTTGGAGAGTTGGGTGCAGGGAACGGAGAGCGGGGTCGACGATATGACCTATCGAGGGGCTCCGCTTGCGGGCATTCATTGCTGTCACGTCGGTTATCGAAACGAGCACGAGACAAGGTCATGTTTCCGTAGGCACATTAGGCCCTGGAGTCGGCGGGGGTGGGTTGTACGCTGGGGTCAATGGCTCGTTGTAAGGCACTGTGGGGATGTTGTAATAAGCCGGAGGTGACGAGTTGTGTGTTATTGGAGAAGGTCGATGGACGGCCGATGCGTAGTTTACAGAATCCTGGTCTGGGAGCGACTCGGGCAACGACAAATACTTGGCGGATTTCTTGCCACCGCAGAAGCCACCGCAGGTTCATGTGGAGTCACAAGGAAGTCACGAACGACCTCACGAATGAGCTCACGCAGGGAACACTCACCGCTGGCAGTCAAAGCAGAAACGCTGACAGACGCGTTGTTTGACTGGTCGTGGTATCGGCAACGTTGCTGGAGTGCTCGCTCGATGGTCGTGGCCTCTTTGATGAATTCCGCTTACGGTTGTTGGCGAGATGCGTAGGAGACCGGCAAACAGCTGTTCTTTGACGCCTGTCATCAAGTGTCGGAGCTTTTTAGCTTCAGGCATCTCGGGGTCAGCTCGGCGAAACAGGCGGGTCATAACCTCCGCGAACATGGCGACACTCTCATTAGGCTTTTGTATGCGCGACTCGATGAGTTGCTGATCAGAATCGCGACGGTCGCTGTTTGCGAAGGTTCCGAGGTGTTGCTGCCGAAATTCATTCCAGGAAGTCAGTGTGGCTTCCCGGTTCTTGTACCACGTACGAGCGCTGTCTGCCAGGCCAAAGTAGACACGCGAGAGCTTCTGGTCTATGGCGATTTGCCTTGGCGACACGCTCATACTGTTCGAGCCAATCTTCGACGTCCTCGTAAACTTCACCGTGGAATGTCTCCTGAATCCGAGGCTGCTTAACAGTCAGCTGTGAAGCGCCGACGTAACGCCCACTACTCGAGCCAGCGCACCGGGCATCCGTACCAGCACACGTGACCGCGACAACTGCTGATCTACGGATTACGTCATCCTCGCCACCTGAACTCATACATGCATGCAGGCCCGGCGCGGGCCCATTGGGCTTGGCAACACCGCAGCCATGGTCACGGCCACTCACCTGCGACACCTTTTCGTATTGCAGGTAAAAAATCAACATTTATTATACGCACGTCGCACTCGTTATGCGGCCGTCCTGGTGTTGCCAAGCCCAAAGTGCTGTTTAGATGTTGCAGTTGATTGTGCACACGTCATCAAACAGATATTAGCGTTTTCAGGCGACATAGAACTGAACCCAGGCGACATAGAACTGAACCCAGGCCCTAAAACTCGTTCTGGTGAGACGCAGGCCTCCGGTAACTTACTCCTTGTTCTTAAAAAACTCCAGTATGCTCAAGCTTCCATGCTGCAAGAACTTAAATCAATTCAGCAGAAGTTATCCCAGAACGACAGCGCTATTAGAGAAATCAACAAAAGGTTCACTAAAATAAAAACTGATTGCGAAATGATAATGGGCGTAAAAGAGCAAACCGATGATATCCGGGTAATTTCTGGTAAAAATGCGAAAGATATAGCGACAATCAGCGCGAGATTAGAAGACTCGGAAGACCGAACACGCCGTTCTAACCTCCTATTCTTTGGTTTTCCGGATCGCGAGCATGAAACGTGGGCAGAATCTGAGGCTTCAGTGCAGCAATTCTGCAGCAAAGATCTAAACACCACTATTGAACCTGTGGAAATCGAGAGAGCCCGTAGACTCGGAAAATACAATCTAAACAAAAGCCGGCCCATCATCGTTTCATTTGCTCACTTTACGACTAAAGATAAAGTTCTGTCGTATGCCTAAACACTGAAGGATACCGGTTACCGAATTTCTGAAGATATCTCCCCCCAACACACTACAAGCAAGCAAACATCTTGCTGAATTCGGAAGAGCGCAACAACAATCGTTCAAACTTCTACATGAGAACCTAATCATTGGTAGCAATAACAACACGTACGACCACAACGCTCAAAAGGTTGTACACCACCCTTTAAACGCTTTAGCCCTAGCCATGACAATCCGCGAAGAAAGTCGTTCTCGTTTCTATACACCAACATAAGAAGCATCCTTCCTAAAGCATACACTCTTCAGAGCCTAATTAACACAACGGAATCTGATTTATTCTCGATTACAGATACATGGTTCAACCCATCTATTACCGACACTCAGTTGCTACTACCTTTCCCAGATTTCGATGTATTTCGGCGTGATCGCACTAATAAACGTGGTGGTAGCGTACTAATAGGTAGCCATAAAGATTTTCAGTGTAGCGAAATTAAGACTTCCTCGTGCTTAGAAATCATGTTTGTTCTTTGTAATGCTACTTATCCTCCCACAATAATCGGTGTTCGCTATCGTCCCCCCTGGTAGTGACCCCAATTTTGAACCCGAATCCCACGAGGCTATTCGCTCCTTTACTGAAGCTTATGGACATTTTCCAAAACTTCTTTTCGGCTACTTCAATTTTCCAGCAATTTCTTGGACTAACCTAGCATGTGTGGCTTCCAAAAACACTATAGAGAGCGATTTCGTAAATTCATGTCTAACTTTTCGACTAACGCAGTTAGTCAATGAACCTACACGCGACGGTGATAATTCCCTTCATATTCTTGATCTTGTTCTAACTTCTGAGCCTGAAAAAGTGTCCCAGATGACGTTCCTACCAGGGCTCAGTGACCACTCAGTAATCCATGCGTCCTATTCTTGTAAGCTATCCCATCCAACAAAAACGACAAAAATATAACACTGTACGATAAAGGCAATTATTTCGCTATAAACTCGGAGCTCGAACAATTTGCTGCTTCCTTTCCTACCGACTTTTCAAAGCGTTCGGTCGAAGCAAATTGGCTACTATTCAAAAACAAAATGTTAGAACTATTCACTAAGCATGTACCCAAAATTACCGTAACCGAGAAAAAGTCATTCCCCGAGGTTTAACATCACATTGAAACGCCTAAATAATAAAAAGAAAAGGCTCTTTCGATCGGCAAAGCGGCCCATTAGCCCATGTGCGTGGAGCAGCTACTACGCCGCAGAAAAAGATTTCGAAAGACTTGCCAACAGACAAAAACTTCTTTTTTTTCACAAACATTGCCCGTTATGTTAAGGAGCAACCCAAAATATTCTGGAACATAATTAACCCCAGTAACTCCCAACCATTAGCACTGTACAACGATCAGAACCATCCAATTCCCGATCATGAGACCGCTGAACAAATCAACAGCTTTTTCTCTTCCGTGTTTACCGTTGAACCTGTCGACAACTTGCCTTCTCGACCATAGCGTGATGCCTGACATCACATTCTGTCCAAACGGCATCGCTAAACTAATCGACTCATTAAAACTCACATCTTCATGCGGCATAGACGGTATGAACGCGAAAATGCTCAAAAACACGAAATCAATCGTTACTACATTACTTTGCCATATTTTTCAGCAGTCACAATCATCAGGAGTGGTGCTGGAAGACTGGAGAGTGGGCAAGATTGTTCCAGTCCCCAAAAAAGGTGCTTCATCTCTTTGCAGCCGTTATCGCCCCATTTTCCTTACGAGCGTTCGCTCCAAGCTAATGGAGCATGTGGTCTACTCTAACATTGTCAAGTACTTAGTCAGCAATAACTTTTTTCATTGCAGTCAGCACGGCTTTCCCTCAGGTTTTTCATGTGACACGCAACTAGCTTTATTTTATCATGGTATCAGTTCCAACTTTGACTTAAACATACCTGTCGACGCCCTTTTCTTAGACTTTCAAAAGCGTTTGATAAAGTCCCACATCAACGGCTACTCTCTTGTTTAAACATTAATACAAATGTATTGAATTGGATTTGTAGCTTTCTTACCAATCGCCACCAGTTTGTGTATGCTAATTCCGTCTCATCTGGCCGTTCCTCTGTAATGTCTGGTGTGCCGCAAGGTACCGTGCTCGGACCATTTCTTTTTCTCATTTATATCAATGACCTTCCATCAAACGTCTCTTCTAGCATTCGCCTCTTTGCAGACGACTGCGTCGTATACCGTCCCATAGTAAACAGCGCAGATATTAATACTCTTCAAAACTACCTCAACCTTATTGTATCCTGGTGTGATAAGTGGTTAATGTATTTAAACATAAAGAAAACTTCATTGCTATCCTTTCATCGCAGGCCCCATCACCAGTCAGCAGAATATACCATTTTGCGGCTCTGCAGTCTCATCCACTGAATCCTACAAATATCTTGGCGTCACATTTTCAAGCAACATTTCCTAGTCAACCCACATGACTAACATAGTCAACTCCGCGAATGGCACTCTGGGTTTTCTACGTAGGCAGTTAAGACGTGCCCCCCCCCCCCCCCTCAGTTAAACTAATGGCTTACATAACGTTTGTTCGTCTGAAATTAGAATATGCATGTTCAGTCTGGGATCCCCGCACAATCTAACTTATCCAACGTTCTAGAATCGATATAAAACCGTGCTGCACGTTTTATCTGCTATGAATATTCCTACAATTCCAGTGTTTCCAAACTTAAAACTCGTGCTCATCTTTCTGACCTAGAATTACGACGTCACATATCTCGACTGCGCCTTTTTCACAAGTTTTATCATGTTCCCATCGAAGTCTCAGCCATCCTGCCGGTCCATCGCTCATAAAGCCACACAAACCATTCAAGAGCAGCATACACCCCACCAGCACAAACCACCGCCCACATTCGCTCCTTTTTAACACGAAAGTGTTTTATGCCGGGGCCCACCAAGAAATCAGTGACGTATTTCCGTCACGGAGATGACGTTGCAAAAATGTACACAATCAGATGTCAAAGAAAAAAAGTTCCGTCAACTGGCATCGAACGTATGACCTCTCGGTCCGTCACAACATAAGCCGAGCACGCTACCCATTGCGCCACGGCCACAGACTCCGACTGCTTTACGAACGCGCCTTTTATATCTACAACTTTCATCACAGTGCTGCTCATCAGCGGGGTGGTGTCGCCCTCTTGGAGCAGTAAAGTAAA